>CAIGQQ010028462.1:0-12626 GCA_903798035.1 Danio albolineatus | reverse complement strand
TTTAATTTAATTTAATTTAATTTAATTTAATTTAATTTAATTTAATTGTGGATTTGTGAAAACAAAAAAAATGCATGCAGACGTCGGTACATATTTCGCAGTTCCCCAAAATGTAGCCCTGGGCACACACAGTGTTGCCAACTTAGCAATTTTGTTGCTGGATTTAGCAAGTTTTCATACTACCTTAGCAACTTTTTTTTTCAAAAAGCACCAAGCAACAAATTTAGCAATTTTTAACATTCATTTGGCTACTTTTAGCAATTTCTAAAAGAGCAGGGGCTGCAGGATACACTCAGTAAAGTAAAAATCTAGCCCAGATTGTTTTTCATAACTGTTATTTTACTGATATTTCTTAACATGTAGAATTGTTGGTAATTTAGGCAGCTATAAATTCCAGTAGTGCTATAATTGTTGTCACTTTTACAAATGTGTTAACTTCACAAGTTAAAAAGAGTAAGTACACAAGCTGTGATTGCTAAAGAATGTAACCGTTCATTATCAGTGTTATATTTAAAAATAAAAAAATTCTTATCAAAATGTGTCAGTATTACTTTTACAAAAAGTCAACTATATTTTTCATGCAAATCTAAATGGATGTATTTCAAATAATGTTTTTGCCGGCCAGGAAAAATATATTGATAAACTCGGTGTTATGTAGAAGAGTGACACTGATGTGCTGCTTATGTAGTGAGTGTAATCAGTCTTTGACAGTCCTCCGGTGGTGTGTATGCAATCAGTCGTGATATGGAGCAGGAGTGTGTGTGTGTGTGTGTGTGTGTGTGTGTGTGCACTGCATGACTGGAGTTGTAGTCCTTTAACAAATCTGTAGTTCACGGAAGTGTGTGTGTCAACAAGCGATCTCTGACTGATCGCGACACTAGGTCAGTGACAAACCCCCATCCTTGAAAGTGTGGGACAATATTATTAGGGAAGTGATTCCTTTAGAATTCCTTACCTGTTTCATTCATATGTCCACTGAGGCTTTTCATCAAGTCTGGATGCCTTACTTGGACTTTATTGATGTTTCTTTAAGCTGCATTTTGAGTTATGGTATGTCCTAATTGAATTTTTGTATTTCATTTTACTATTATTTTATCTTTATATGTTTATTTATTTTATTTATTTATTAATTTGTATTATTTATAGATTTTTTTGTTTCATTTTGTTTGTTAATTTACTTATTATTATAATTTGTATGCTATTATTTATTTATTATCATTTTATTTTGCGTGTATGTACTCTGTTTATTAATCTATTTTGCTTTTCTGTAGCTTTGCATTGTTAAAATGGGCATTGTCTGTTGGTTTGTTTCTATGTGTTTTGCGATTAATAGTTAAAATGTTAATAAAAAGATGTTTAAAAAATAATAATAATGTTTTTGCTGAGACGGCCTGTCAATTTGAGAAAACCTTAATTATTTTGTATACTGAAGATGTAGTTTTGAGTTTGCGATTACGCAATGACGTCATCACGAAAAGTAATATACCTATTTATTTTTGCATCTGGATGTAATGTTTTAATATAATATAATATACAGCGCCCCAGCGAGTAGAGTAGCTTTTATGACGCTTGTCAGATACGTCACTGATATGCAAATTAGTGGGTGACGTCATCTGGCAACATTTAGCTACTTTTCAGGCAGGCTTTAGCTACTTTTCATCGGAAATGGTTGGCAACACTGGGCACACACAGTATGTCCAATTAACCTGGGATGGTTGATCTCATCCTCATATCAGTAAACATCCATCAAAGAAGTAGCTGAAATAGGTTTTGATTCAAGATTACAAGAACACAGGTTTTGCATGTTGACTTCATGCTGACTGTAAATGTGTTTTTTTCTTCATGATCAGCGGGTGCTCAGCCAGGTTTTAACATACAGATAAAAGCGCTCCTGGGAGATGTTGGTTGTGGGCGAGATCACAGCAACTAAGCATCCGTAAAGAGGCTTAGAGGCTTATTTTCAGGATGTTTGATGGCAGTGAGGATTCATTATTGTGTTCCCTCAGGAAGCAAAGCTACGGGAGCTCCTGGATGTGGGGAATCTGGTGGGACGGATAGAGAACCGGATGTTGACGGTGGTGACGGGACCCGACATGGTCAACATCCAGTACCTGAACTTCATGGCCTTCCAAGAAGACGTCGCCAAGGTGATGCTTTCATCAGCATTCGTCTGTTTAAATGTGATTAAAGTGCTTCATTATGCTAGTTTACAGTGCATCCGGAAAGTATTCATAGCGCTTCACTTTTTCCACATTTTTTTTTTGTTACAGTCTTATTCCCAAATGCATTAAATTCATTTATTTCCTCAACATCCTACACACAATCCCCCATAATGACAATGTGGAAAATGAGTTTTTGAAATTGTTGCAAATTTATTAAAAATAAAACACCTGAAGAATCACATGTACATCAGTGTTCATGTCACGCTCTTGAATAGAAAAAACAAAACAAATACGAGGATCCAGAATGCAAGGTCCTTTAATGACCAGATAGGACAGACAGTCACAAAAATGAACAGAAAAAAATAAAGCATGAGACAGAAGGGAATCCAGGGAGTCCAGAAATGATGATCTCCAGAACCGCTGGCAGATCCAAAAACAAGCAGGGCGTCCTGGCAGATACAGAGCACAGAATGAGCGATAACGAACTGACAAGATACAACGACTGCCACGCACCTATATACAGAGAGATAATTAGACACAGCTGACAAAAATCAGCACAGCTAATAAGCAACCATGTGATGAAAACAGAACGCTACACCACGCACATGAATGAGCAAAACAAAACCATAAGACAAAAACAGAGACACACCAGAAAGTGCGCATAGCCTGCAACCGTGACAGTGCACAGCCTCTACGGTGAAGCTCTACATTGAGCTCCGGTACGTTCTGTCTCCACTGATCATTCTGGAGATGTTTAGTAGCTTAGGCTGTGGTAGATTCAGTTGTTTGGACATGATTTGGAAAGGCATACACCTGTCTATATAAGGCCCCAGGGTTGACAGTGCATGTCAAAGCACAAACCAAGCATGAAGACAAAGGAATTGTCTGTAGATCTCCGAGACAGGATTGTCTCGAGGGACAAGGCTGGAGAAGGTTACAGAAACATTTCTGCTGCTCTGAAAGTTCCAATGAGCACAGTGGCCTCCATCATCCGTAAGTGGAAGATGATGAACCACCAGGACTATTCCTAGAGCTGGACGGACATCTAAGCTGAGTGATCAGGGGAGAAGAGCCTAAGGCCCTGTTTACACTAATGCGTTTTCGTTTTAAAACGCATAAGTTTTGCAACGGTTACGCCATCCGTCCACACTACACCGGAGTTTTCGAGCCCCGAAAACGGAGCGTTTTGGAAATGCTGGAGAGGCCGTGTTCATTCTAAAGCGCTGCTGCTCCGTCTCAGTGTGGATGGGGGAAACGGAGACATTTGAAAACGGAGGCGTGGCTGCTGAGATTCGCTACTTGATTGGGGCTTTTGGGTCATTGCGTATCCTTCCCTTATTCGTCAAGCCCCTATCACATGACTATAACTCCACCGGAAGACGACAGACCAGCCTTCACTGTAAACAACAACGAGGACACAGAAATGGGAGCGTTGTAGGCGCCATTGTGCAGTTAAACTCTGCCTTTTTTACTACAACAGCTGCATATATTCGCGAGAGGCAAGCTACTGTTCGAGCACTCGCTAATCGCTCGCGTTTCAAGCAGCGTAAGCCTTATTTAGATTGCCGAGCGAGACACGTGCTTCCTGTTTATACTTGAACGCGCATGCCCAGAGTGCGCGAATGGTCACGTGATATACGTTTTCGGTGGAGTAGTGTGGAGGGAGATCAGAAATGCGGGGTGAAACGCTAGTGTGGACGCGGATCGTTTTTAATGCTAATACGCCGTTTTAAAACTAAAACGCACTACTGTAAACGGGGCCTGAGTCAGGGAGGTGATCAATAACCCGATGGTCACTCTTCTGTGGAGAGAGGAGAACCTTACAGAAGGACAACCATCTGTGCAGCAATCCACCAATCAGGCCTGTATGGTAGAGTGACCAGACGGAAGTGACAGAAGCCACTCCTTAGCAAGGGCACATAGCAGCCCGCCTGGAATTTGCCCAAAGGCATCTGAAGGCCTCTCAGACCATCAGAAACTAAACTCTCTGGTCTAATGAGACTCAAACTGATCTCTTTGGAGTGAACTCCAGGCGTTACGTTTGGAGAAAACCAGGCACCGCTCATCACCAGGCTAATACCATCCCTACAGTGAAGCATGGTGGTGGCAGAATCATGCCGTGGGGATGTTTTTCAGCAGCAGGAACTGGAAGACTAGTCAGGATAGAGGGAAAGATGAATGCAGCAATGCACAGAGACATCCTGAATGAAAACCTGCTTCAAAGTGCTCTTGACCTGATACTAGGGCGAAGGTTCATCTTTCACCAGGACAATGACCCAAAGCACACTGCCAAAATATCAATGGAGTGGCTTCACGACGACTCAGTGAATGTTCTTGAGTGGCCCAGCCAGAGCCCAGACCTAAAACCTATTGAACATCTCTGGAGAGATCTGAAAATGGTTGTACACCGTCGCTTCCCATCCAACCTGATAGAGCTTGAGAGGTCCTGCAAAGAGGAATAGGCAAAAACTCCCAAAGACAGGTGAGCCAAGCTTGTGTCATCATATTCAAAGCGACTTGAGGCTGTAATTGCTGCCAAAGGTGCATCAACAGAGTGTTGAGCAAAGGCTGTGAATACTGATGTACATATGATTCTTCAGGGTTTTATTTGTAATAAGTTTGCAACAATTTCAAAAACTCCTTTTTGAATTGTCATTATGGGGGATTGTGTGTAGAATGTTGAGGAAATAAATGAATTTAATCCATTTTGGAATAAGGCTGTAACATAAAAAAAATGTGGAAAAAGTAAAGCGCAATGAACATTTTCCGAATGCACTGTACATTTCTACAAACAACTAAGTTAACTATGTTGGGACAACATGAGGGAATCGTGTGCAACCCAGCGTTTTATACAGTGATTGCAGACCTTCAAATCATGAGTGATCATATGGACTAAAATACAGAATAATGAGGCACTTTGTACAAGTAGTGCATGTATATTTCTGTCAGTGAGATATTCGTACTGCATGAATATTAGTCAAGATACTTGACCCGGATTGCTTTTAATGTTTTTGTGCTTGATAAAGGAGTGGGCAGATGAGCTGTTTAGTCTGGCGTCAAACCTGCTGGCTCAGAACATGTGCAGAGAGTCCTGTCTGGAGAAAGCGTGAGTACATCAACATCTGCACATGGCTGGAACAAGATTAATGTGCCATTCATAGCTAAAATAGATTATTGTTTTGCTTTTTTTAAATTTGTTATATTAATAGTTTATGTAGATATATAGAGCAGCACAGTGGCTCAGTGGTTAGCACTATCGCCTCACTGCAGTAATGTCACAGGCTCGAGTCCCGGCTGTACCAGTCTGCATTTCTGTGTGGAGTTTGCATGTTCTCTCCGTGTTGGTGTGGGTTTCCTCCGGGTGCTCCGGTTTCCCCCAAAAGTCCAAACACATGCACTGTGGGAGAATTGAATTAACTCAATTGGCCGTAGTGTATCAGGTTGCGGCTGGAAGGGCATCGGCTGTGTAAAACATATGCTGGAATAGTTGGTGGTTCATTCCGCTGTTGTGACCCCTGATAAAAAAGTAAAAATGAATAAATAGATGTATAGATAAATAGATGCAATTGGGCTTTTCTAATAATGTGCACTGAAAAAAGTGAAACCACTGTGTCTTTCATTTATTCATTCATTCATTTTCTTTTCGGCTTAGTCGCTTTATTAATCCGGGGTCGCCACAGCGGAATGAACAGCCAACTTATCTAGCACATGTTTTACGCAGCGGATGTCCTTCCAGCTGCAACCCATCTCTGGGAAACACCCATAGTCACTCATTCACACTACGGACAATAGGGCTGTGCGATTACACGATATTTGATCGTGGACGATCAAAATTACTGCACGATCCACTTTTTCAGAAAAATCGTATCGCCATATATAGTGCAGTGTTTCCGCTACAATCATTCTTCCATGGCGGGCGCCACACCAAAATTCATCCCGCCATGGCTACATTACAGCTTCTCATTCAAAACATTCAGTCGTCTGTTGTTGTTGTTTTTTTAATAGCGCGTTACAATCGCACCAAAACGTATTAAAAGTTAAGTGTATTATATCAGCGCGAACTTTTCTGTAACCACTGTGCGTCATTTGTTTAACCCTTTAAGGTTACATGTTGACAGACAGACTGGCTGACAGGGCTGTGCGATGCGCGAGGCCAGCATACAGGCGCAGCTTTCAGTTAAGATGAACAGTTTCCTTAAATATACTTTATAAATAAAGGTCTGTGGTTCTGCATACAATGACTTTCTCTTGCTGGAGTTTATAGCTGCTTTACTTCAGGACGCATTAATGCAGCTCAAGCAAGAGACCCGCATGCTCGTACCACATATATCATTTTTACAATCGAATAACGTGTCTTTTGTTTACATTGCTCTGAAAGCCACGCACAACTTTCACCACTACAGCCTGAGATCATTTCTACTGCGTGCGCTTGGAGGTCCGCTTGCGAGCCATGCACTCACCGCTCCCAATATGCGCATGTCTCTATTAGGAATAATGAACTTGCATGCGGAATAGACATAATATGTGAACGGCCTGCTGCTATAGTTAATCCCAATGTGCATGCGTAATAGCCTCGGTATAAGCTCGGTGCTTTAAAGTAGCACACAGTTAACTTTTGTTTAGTTGCAACAGTTTTGTTCTGTGCAACAGAAATGCGGCCTTTACGATTAATTAACCATATGAATTTAAGCGCGGTTAATAGTACAATCGGCTAATCATTGCATCTTTATTAACAATATCAGTGCATTATACAAAAGGCCTTTTCTTCAATCATATCCAAATGCTTTCGGCTGCCTGCGCCACTCGCTTAATGTCAGATGACTCACGCTCTGCGCAGCCTTTAACTGCAGCTCGTGCTGTATTGAACATACGCACGTCACTTCATACCTATAGCGGCCGTTTTTTTGACTGAACTAAATTTATTACATTATTACTTGATTAAACATACATGGTAAGTGTATATTTTTATATGGGGACGTTTGGTTGAATTGTACCTTTGTAATTTGCAAAATAGTCTTAAAAAAACACTTGAAAAAGAATCAGGATAAAAATCGTGAATCGGGATTTCCCCAGAAAAAATCGTGATATGATATTTTTTCCATATCGCCCACCCCTAACGGACAATTTAGCCTACCCAATTCACCTGTACCGCATGTGTTTGGACTGTGGGGGGAACCGGAGCACCCGGAGGAAACCCACGCCTGTCTTTCATTTAAAATACTTTTTATTTTTTATTTGGTTAAGTGAAAGCTGATGGCTTCTAAATTATAATCTGTTTTATTCTGTTTGCATAAAAAGCAAGAAATGAACCCCCAAGGTAAACTTAAAAACGTAATTTGTTCTCAAAGTAGTATTTTTACCTTAATTTCATTTGACCACATGAATAAAGGTGCTGTTTATGTGCTTACATGACATTAACATCTTATGTGACATTTATGGCCATACTGAAAGCAACAGCATAGTTTACCTCATTACTGAAAATAAAAGAACTAGCAATATCATAACTTAACATTAAATATATGGATTTTAGTTTAGTCCAAAGTACAATTTGACTCAGATTTAGATTTTTTAAGTCCAACCTAAGTAATTCAATTAAATCATAAGGATCTATTTTAATGATCTAGGCGCAAAGTCTAAAGCGCATGGCGAAAAAGCATTAAGGGCGTGTTCGAATCCAAATTTGCTATTTTAAGGATGGAAAAATATGGTTTGCGCTGCTGCGCATGGTCTAACAGGGTTGAGCTAATTCTCTTAATCAGTTATGGGTCTGTTTAGAGCATAAACTGCATTAAAACAATCAGAGTATCGTCTCACATTCCCTTAAGGAGTCAGTTGCGCCACGTCATGGCACATTTGCTATTTACATGGCAGACTTTTTTAAGAGGAAAAGCTGAACGCTTCACTAGCGAGAAAACGCTAACAGAGCATAAAACAGAGCATCTGCAGCGCGGGGATAAAGAACGAGTCTCCTCCATTCAGCTTCTTTACTTTACTTTTACTCTTTACTATACTTTGGTGGAGTAAAGAAACGGCGGAAACTCACTCACATCCATTAGCCTACATATTTAATTTAGTTTGTTAGCGCAAAGATTTGTTTCAAAACTATTTCGAAATTCAGTTCTGATTACCAGCAAACGAATAAATGAACAATAATAACGAATATATAATAATAAATATAATAATAATATTTATAATAATAATATAATATATATATATATAAATATATAATATAATATAATATAATAAGTTATATTCAAACACGCGTCCTGTTCTTATACCCCATATGGTGATGCAGATATCTCAAAAAAACCCACAGGTGGACAAATCTACACTAGTTTTGATTAAAACAAATATAAATATGCAGGGGGCGACACGGTGAAGCAGTAGGTAATGCTGTCGCCTCACAGCAAGAAGGTTGCTGGTTCGAGCCTCAGCTGGGTCAGTGGGCATTTCTGTGTGGAGTTTGCATGTTCTCCCCATGGTCGCGTTGGTTTCCTCCGGGTGCTCCGGTTTCCCCCACAGTCCAAAGACATGCGGTACAGGTGAATTGGGTTAGCTAAATTGTCCGTAGTGTATGAGTGTGAATGAGAATGTATGGATGTTTCACAGAAATAGGTTGCAGCTGGAAGGGCATCCGCTGCGTCAAAAACATATGCTGGATAAGTTGGCGGTTCATTCCGCTGTGGCGACCCCTGATTAATAAAGGGACTAAGCCGAAAAGAAAAGTCTATTTCAGTTTCTCAAAATAGGAACGCACCAACAATGCGCCTTAACACACTTCTATTTTAGACAGGAACACCCATGTGTGAGTCCACAAAGTAGTGCAAATAGATTTATTAGTTGAATAACCTGCCACAAAACATAAAAAATTAGGGTTGCGCTGGTCTGAAAATAGCAACAAATCATGGCAAACACATTTTGTGCCTTATTGCACCTCTGTATGATTGGTCTCATTGTCTATAAAAAACTTTTTTTACCTTTGTTTTACCAAAGTCAATGTATTTTATTATTTATTTTTTTACTGGGACTGAATAAATATTTTGATTAATTCTAAAATACATTTCTCATTTTCTGTCAACACTATAATTATCAGATATTGCTCTGTTCCCTTACAGCTTCACGAGACTCAAGCTGCAGACAAATCAAGAGGGTCGAATCCCCGTGAAAAAGTAAGAAATCACTCATTTACCAGCGTGATAAAGCAGATCCCGGCATTGTTCATGTTTGTTCTGTGTCTCTCCAAAGCATTTCCCGCGTGTTCTCCACGGACCGGAAGCGTGTGGAGACGGCGCTGGAGAGCTGTAATCTGCCGTCCGGCCGGGTGAGCATATGTTTGGGATAATCGCTCCAGGATCCCGCCGGCACACAGGAACACCGCGTGTTTCCACAGGAAGCCAATGCACGGCTTTTAGCAGAAAAAAAAAATGTGTGCTTTCAGATATCAAAGCTCGACGCAGAAATGAGAATTACGCTTTCATTGGTTGTGTCAGCAGGAGTTTGTGTGTGTGCGCCTTATCATTTCACAGCAGATCCAAATTCTGAGTGGAAAAATCCATGCTGGAGGAATAGTTCACTCAAAAAATGAACTTTTACTGTTCAAGCTTAAAGTCCGCATGAAGCTGCCAATGTTTTTTTTTCAGATTGTGATGCAGTTCCTAAAGAAACAGAATATTTAATGAGAGAGCAGTGGGCGTGGCTTGTTTTTTCTGCTGCGAGCTGATTGAATGTAGTAAAGTAGGCGTTTCCGTTTGTTGAATTTAAGTTACATTGTAGCTAATTCTCATTAGATTATAAGTAGAGCTGTCAAAATTAGCACGTTAACGCACGCCGATTAATTAGAAATATTTAAACCGTTAAAAAAATTAATGCATTTAACGCAGTGGCAGTTTTTTTATTTCCTTTTGTGGCCGACGTGTGTTCAGGGCCAGCGCGTCCACAGGAGATCTTTACGCGCGCGCTGAACTGATCCACCGCGAGGAAACGGGCCTCTGTGCGCACGATGTACGCTCTCGCGAGCAAGGTCATGCCTGCAGCGCGCGCGCGCGATCAGTTCTCTCCACTCGCTCGCTGGCTCTTCTCTGCTCGCGCTTCGCTGCTTTCACTTTTTGTCAGTCCTGGGGCGGGCCTTGGTTTACTTGTTATCTCTATTGATACTCTCCCTTTCCTTAAGTGATCCGGGATTGGACGAAGGTTATGATGATCCACATTCAACATGTACTGTATGGTATGGAAGGGTTGTTTCCCTATTAAATAAAAATATATAGGATATATATCTTTTCATAGTGTCATAATGTGAATCTATAATAGACTTACTTTCTCTGTAATAATAAGTGATGACTTACTTTCAATAATAAGATATTTCTTGTCATAATGAATCTCGTAATAATGACTATTCTGACTGTCTTGACTAAGTCATATAATGACATATCAATATAATGAGATAAATATTATTTTGCAACAAACTATTACAGTAATAATACTATATATATATATATATAGTACTAATTTTTGTTTGTTATTGGCATTGATTGTTTTAAAATTCAAATGGCACTGATATGCCTGTGTTTTTATTTCTGTAATAAATACGGCTTTTCCTGATTAATCATGATTAATCACAGACAAAAGTGTGATTAATTAGTTAATTTTTTTAATCAATTGACAGCCCTAATTATAAGTAGACTATTAGTTGGGGTTAGAGTTAGTGTAAGTTGACATGTACTTACAAAGTTTCTTATAGTCAGTTAAATGTCTGTTGAATGTCAGTATCAGCAGATATAAAGTAGACAGTCTACTAATACTCAAATGGACCATCAAAATAAAGTGTTACCCAACATTCTTCAAAATATCTTCTTTTGTGCTCGACAGAATTGGTTTGAAGCAAGCGAAGCGTGAGTATATAAAGACAGAGTTATGATTTTTGAGTGAACTATCCCTTTAAAGTGTACTGTCTCTTTAAAAGTGCTCTTGATGCAGAAAGTGTGTAAGTAATGAGAGCTCGCGGTCTCTGATTCACTCCCATCCTTTCATCTGCTCTTCTTCTTTCTCTCTGCTTTATTTTATTTTATTTTTTTTATTTTGCTCCAGAATGTGTTCATCAGCCGGAGGCTCGGCGTGTGTGTGTGTGTGTGTGTGTGTGTGTGTGTGTGTGCGTGTGTTTTCAGCTCTTTATATGGAGATGAATCTGAGTAATCTGAGTCTGCTTTGTGGCCGCATCATTTGTTGTGGAGTTTTTTATAATAAACCAATTGATTGGCTGTCAGGTCAACTGGTTGCTCCTGTGGAGCGACTCAGATAATTAATTTTGAGGCCTGCTTGAATATTTAGTTTTTTTATTAATATGTGTGTTGTTGATGGCAGCGTCGACTCGTTTATTTTTAATGATTTATTGTTTGGAGTCACATGAACACTGCTGTAAGACTGCAGACTCGTTACCAAGGCTGTCTGGGATGAATTAATTGGTTGGTTGAATCTATTTATTTATCATTTGTTTATTTTTTGTTCATTTTTTAAAGAATTTGATTTAATTACAATCACTCTGAGATTGTTGTCTGAGATTGTTTGAGAATTATCTCAAATTTTGTTTATATATTTTTAAAATGTATATATAGTTTATTAATAAAATTTATTTTTATGTTATTGATTGATTATTAACTGATTGATTGGTTGATTGATTTATATTTTCCTTGTTTTATAATATGCAGACATTCTGAAATAAGTAGCAAAACTATTATTATTATTATTATTATTATTATTATTATTATTATTATTATTATAATTATTATTACTGTTGTTGTTATTATTATTATTATTATTGTTGTTGTTGTTATCATCATCATCATCATTATTATTATTATTATTTTTGTTTTTGCTGTTGTTGTTGTTGTCGTCATGATGATGATGATGATGATTATTATTATTATTATTATTATTATTATTATTATTATAACATATATTATGCATTATAATGAACATGTGTATAATATATTGTACTTTATACATATTCATTTCAACATCTGTTTCTGCATTTGTTTTATTTCACTATTTTTAGTTTTCTTATTTTCTTATACTTTTATATTTTACATTTTTCATCAGTTTTGGCAAAAATATATATATGTTTAATTTATTCATGTGTATTTGTTTATGTTATTGATTGATTAATAACTGATTTATTAATTTATAGTTTCATAGTTTTTTTTAACAAATGTAAGTTAGTTTGTTTATTTATTGAACTGTTTTTATTAATATTAATGAGCGGTTACATTTTATCAAAAGCTGGTTCATTAAAAGCCGAAAAATTCATTATTTGTTTGTTTGTTTGTTTGTTTTTATTTATTTATTTATTTATTTATTTACTTACTTATTTGTTTGTTTATTTGTTTATTTAATTTTTATTTATTTATTTGTTTGTTTATTTATATATTTTTGTTTGTTTGTGCATACACATATTTATTTATGTGTATTTAT
>CAIGQQ010028457.1:0-12569 GCA_903798035.1 Danio albolineatus | reverse complement strand
TACTTACATGTTAACTCCACAGGAACTGTCCATTCAATATAAAGTGTGAAATGGTCACAAATTACAGTCTAACTTCTAAAAATATCTTATATGCATTACTTTTATAACAGTGTACTTACATGGTAACTTCTCAGGAACTGTCCACTCAATATAAAGTGTAAAATAGTCACAAATTATTGTGTACCTTCTAAAAATATCTTCTATGCAACACTTTAATAACAGTGTACTTACATGGTAACTCCTCAGGAACTGTCCAGTCAATATAAAGTGTAAAATGGTCACAAATTATTGTGTACCTTCTAAAAATATCTTCTATGCAACACTTTAATAACAGTGTACTTACATGGTAACTCCTCAGGAACTGTCCAGTCAATATAAAGTGTAAAATGGTCACAAATTATTGTGTACCTTCTAAAAATATCTTCTATGCAACACTTTAATAACAGTGTACTTACATGGTAACTCCTCAGGAACTGTCCAGTCAATATAAAGTGTAAAATGGTCACAAATTATTGTGTACCTTCTAAAAATATCTTCTATGCAACACTTTAATAACAGTGTACTTACATGGTAACTCCTCAGGAACTGTCCAGTCAATATAAAGTGTAAAATGGTCACAAATTATTGTGTACCTTCTAAAAATATCTTCTATGCAACACTTTAATAACAGTGTACTTACATGGTAACTCCTCAGGAACTGTCCAGTCAATATAAAGTGTAAAATGGTCACAAATTATTGTGTACCTTCTAAAAATATCTTCTATGCAACACTTTAATAACAGTGTACTTACATGGTAACTCCTCAGGAACTGTCCACTCAATATAAAGTGTAAAATGGTTACAAATTACCATGTACCTTCTAAAAATATAATCTATGCAACTTTAATAACAGTGTACTTACATGGTAACTTCTCAGGAACTATCCACTCAATATAAAGTGTAAAATGGTCACAAATTACCATGTACCTTCTAAAAATATCTTCTATGCAACACTTTATTAAAAGTGTACTTACATGGTAACTTCTCAGGAACTGTCCACTCAATATAAAGTTTAAAATGGTAACAAATTACTGTGTAACTTATAAAAATATTGTTTATGCAACACTTTAATAACAGTGTACTTACATGTTAACTCCTCAGGAACTGTCCACCCAATGTGTAAATACTGTTTGTAGATAGTGTTACATTTTTTTTTTATGTGTGCTTCTTAAAATGGTCACAAACTACTGTGTAATATAAATTCTAATCCAACACATTATTAACAGTGTACTGACATGATAACTTCTGCAGCAATGGAAAACGCAAGTGAATCCACAGGAATTGTTTATTTAATATGTAGTGTAACTTTATTCCATTGCAGTTCCAATATTCTAGCAAAGTAACAGAATACTCTAATTTGCACTGTGACTGGTAAGTCAGATTGTTTAACAGAGTGCCGACAATAACAAAAGAAAAATTAAAAAGAGCAATAAAGAAAAAAATCAGTGCAGTGAATAATATCCCAGGATCTATCAAAGCAAAACTGCCACATTCATATTTGATTTTTACTCTGCAACATAGAGTTTTACACAAGTTTGAGTAAGCTATGAATTTTTTAAAACAAGTTAATTGTTTGCTTTTTTTTGTCACAATATAAACAGCAACTAAAAAAGAAAAACATGGCATATGTATTTTTAATGAACCCGGTATGCTTTTCTAATGTCATGGATCAGCTGTGCTAAGGCACCTTTACTATTTCGCCTTCCCAGCCAGTAGTGCCACTGAATGAATTTCAAATGTTCTCTCAATAGTTTTGTAGTCTTGTTACCACTTAATCTTGATGGCAAGCCAAGCCCTTTTAATATGTTGTGTGTGACAGCCAGTTTGGGGATCAACAAAATTTTCACTGTGATTAACAGTTAGGTGTCTGTATCGTAGTGGTTGTAACGCATTCAGATATGCCCTCCAATTGTCACTGTAAACAGTTGACCCCTTTCTGATGTGCCTTGTGATAATGGGCATTAGTGTGGTCCTGGAACGGTCCTTTACCATCTTTAAGACTGGTAGGCGGCGATCTCCTTTAACCTCCATCATCCCAAAAACCCATCCTTTTCTTCTCTGCCAAGTAGTACAAAACCGGCCACGATTAAACTGAAAATGAATGAACACAAGAAACAACAGAATTTGTAACAGCAGTAAAAGCTCCTAATGACTGACCATAGTTATTTTTCAACATGCATCTATCCCATTTAAAAAGCAGTTTAATAATCCTCTGAATAGTCTTTAAACCAATTGGTCTATACTTAGTTCTTTACATTAGTCTGAGGACAGATCGACACACTGCTGCTAGATGGCCACTAACTTGTGTAGCGCTGTCGTGTCAGCATAAATCCATAAAACAGAATTTGAAATGCAAGTGTTTGCATTTATTTAGTACACCTTTTATTTCAACCTGATAAATAAATAACTAGTCAGTCCAAAATTTGATTCAATTTCAAAATGAAATTGTTTAAAGGTCTTAAAATATTACAGGGTTCCAGCGGGTCCTTAAAAAGTCTTAAATTAAAATCCGGGAAATTAAGGTCTTAAATTGTCTTAAATTTACCGTAAAGTTGCTGTAGGTATTAAATTTTTAGCCGGTGTGTTTAATGACGATAGGAAAGCACAGTGGTCCACTGTAAAACATCTAATAGCACCTACTTCCTGCTTTGCTACTGTTCGGACGTCTTTTGCTACTGCTCCGCTATCTGCGCTCTTGCTTTTATATTTTGTACTCTAATTTTAACCTGAGCCTATCAGCACAGTGCTCAAACAACACACAGTTTAGAATCTACAAACTTTCTGGAATACAACTTTACCAACAAGAGGGGAATTATCGTCTAAACAATCCTCCCGCTACCAGCTGCTTACATTCCTGAGACGGGAAAACACGGCTGTGTAAATGCCTCTGGATCGGATAAATTCAGGATCTCTCTGCTGTAGTCACTGCCACAGACTTCTACAAAAAATTGCTGTTCTTGAAACAAAGTTACTTGCGATTCGACCAGAACTGCCGGATCACAAAAGATCGCTTCACTGTGGACCGTCACAGCATACAGCCGGTGAGTCCCGTAAATCTACTCCAGCTACTGTTTTAAGCCCAGAAAAACAGAGTGAAACTGTTGAAAATGAGACTGATAACCGATGGAATAAACAAGGTGCGAGACCGAAGGGTACTCGCGGGGTCAGATCATACGCTGCTGCATTAGCGTCCTCTACCCCAAATACAGCTCGGACTCAAATACAGCTTCAGAACAGATATGAAGTTTTGAGTAATATGGGTGAAGAATCCCCAAATGCAGTCAGACAGAGATCGCATGACTCAGCAGCTAATTCTTCACGGAGCAGAGGCTCAAGGCCGACCAGACAGCGGCATTCTGCACCGATCGTACCTGAGATAAGAACACTAGTGGTAGGAGATTCAATAATCAGGAATTTCAGGAGCAGAGCTACAATGACATACTGCTTCCCTCATGCAACAGTTTCTGATGTAAACAAAGAACTTAAAGAAATTCTGAAGAAGCACAAGACTGCAAAACGGATTATCATCCATGTGGGGAAGAATGATATTCGGAAAGAGCAGTCAGAACTGCTCAAGAAAGATTTCTGTGAGCTCTTGGAAACAATCGAAAGATTGAAAATTCAGCCGTTCATCAGTGGACCACTCCCTGCAAGAGGGACAAATATGTTTTCACGACTTCTTGGCCTAAATGTATGGCTGCAGAAAACATGCAACAGGAAAGGACTGAATTACATTGACAACTTCAATCTCTTCTGGAACCAAAGACAGCTATTTACATCAGACGGCCTTCATCCAAACAAACTTGGTTCAAAGGTGTTAAAGGACAATATCTATTTCTCCCTTCATCATCCATCGGCTGTGTGTGCTTCTGAACTCAACCCAAATGACACACACACACCTAGCAAATGTCAGGATGACCACAGGACTTTAAATCAGCTCCTGAGTGGACTTGGGGCTGATGCATTACACAAGGACAGTGATAACGCCATGCAGCCAAAACAACCACTGTTGATAGAAACACTGCCGCCTGCGCCCTGCACACTGAGCCCAACACAGACTGACAGTGATCCATCTGAACAGCAGCAAATCTCAGTGTTCAACAATGATCCTCAGGAAAACAGCCAGGAAAATATATTTCCAGAATCTCCAGACCCACAACCTCTGCCACCCCTGTCACCAGACACGCTCTCACTGTCACCTTGCTCGCCTCACTTGGACTTCTCTAAAAAGATGGAGGAACTGGTGTTTGCTGGAACTAAACTTTCACACTCCTTTGCCGCAAGCCCCCAGTTATCACCCAAAAAGCGGCACGCTCCACAACCACCCTCCGGAAGAACCCTCCGATCACACCACCAGGGCTCAAACAGCGCCCCATCTTCAGCTGGTGAACACAACAGCTGTCGGTGATGTATGTCGGGTATCTTTATCAGATGTTTACAGAACAAGCAGGAACCCTGTGTGCCTGTAGCTTTCTCTATGCAGATATGTGTTTTATTACGAGACAGAAAACCAAAGGCCTCTTCAAGCCGTGTAGCAAATCATTCAAATCTGGTGTCGATTAAATATAGATCTGAGACTACTGTAGGGAAAACAGCTAAAACTGTTAATTTAGCACTTTTAAACATCCGATCACTTAACAATAAGTCACTTTTAGTCAATGATTTTATCAGCACAAATTGCCTTGATTTTATGCTTTTAAATGAAACTTGGCTCGATGACAGTTGTAGCGCAGCAGTCCTGAATGAAGCAGCTCCTTTAAACTTTGATTATTTGAGTGTTTGCAGAGCTAATAGGAGAGGTGGAGGCATCGCTGCCCTGTTTAAAGATGTTTATGAATGTAAACAAGTGTCATTTGGTGATTATTTGTCCTTTGAATATCTGAGTATAGCACTAAAGGGTGCTCCACGCATTTTACTGATCATTATTTACAGACCTCCAAAATATTCTCCAGCTTTTATTGATGATTTTACAGAGCTGTTATCAATAGTAACCTCTGAATTTGACTGTTTTACTATTGCTGGGGATTTTAATATTCACGTTGATAATCCAGAAGTCAATGCTACAAAAGAACTTATGACTGTTTTTAACACGTTTGATCTGACTCAGCATGTTCAAGGACCCACACACAATCGTGGACACACTCTTGATCTACTTATAACTAAGGGTTTACACATTTCATCGACTGTTGTTAAGGATGTGGCACTATCTGATCATTTCTGTATTTTCTTTGATGTATTGATCACTCCAGCCATTGAAGACAGATCTGTCTCTGTCAGAAAGAGATGCATAAATGAGAACACTAGTGAGCAGTTTATGAAGGCCATATCACTGACACCAAGCATATCTGCAGACTCTGTCGATTCTCTCCTTGATTTGTTTAACTCTAAAATTAAGAATGTCATAGATGACATTGCTCCTGTTAAAGTCAGGAAGAGAACTGGCAGACAGAAAGGACCTTGGACAAGGTCAACATCGGTAAAGATGATGAAAAGACAATGCAGAAAAGCTGAGCGTATGTGGAGGAAAATGAAACTAGTAGTCCATTACAATATCTATAAAGACAGTCTACATGCTTTTAATGTGGAACTAAACACTGCTAGGCAGACTTTCTTTTCAAGCCTTATAAACAGCAATATAGATCACACCCGTACCCTCTTTGCAACGGTAGAGAGACTCACTAACCCCCCCAGTAGGATTCCTAGTGAACTACTCTCTGAAAGCAAATGTAATGAGTTTGCTCATTTCTTTACTGATAAGATCAATAATATCAGAAAGGCAATCAGCTCATCCAATCAGCCAAGTTGTGTCCACGTCAGACAAGCTCAATCACAACTTAAGAAATCAGACATTATGTCTGATTTCATGGAAATTGATGGTAAAATCTTAGAAGAGATTGTGCAAATTATGAGAACATCAACATGCGATCTTGACACGCTGCCCACATCATTCTTTAAAACTGTGTTTAACTGTCTAGAAATGGATCTTCTGAAAGTGGTGAATGCTTCACTTCTCTCAGGGATTTTTCCAAACTCACTTAAAACTGCAGTAGTTAAACCCCTCTTGAAAAAGAGCAACCTGGATAACACCCTACTGAGCAACTACAGGCCAATCTCAAATCTCCCTTTCATTGGCAAAATCATTGAAAAAGTTGTTTTTAACCAGGTTAACAGGTTCTTAAGCTTGAAGGGGTGTTTAGACCATTTTCAATCTGGTTTCAGAGCACATTACAGTACAGAGAGCGCCCTTATAAAGATAATCAATGATATCCGCCTAAATACAGATTCAGGCAAACTAACAGTGCTGGTATTGCTCGATCTCAGTGCTGCATTCGACACTGTCGATCACAGCATACTTCTGAATAGGCTGGAACACTGGGTTGGGCTGTCTGGGACGGTCCTCAAATGGTTCGGATCGTACCTTGAAGGGAGAGGTTACTATGTCAGTATAGGTGACCATAGGTCGAGGTGGACACCCATGACATGTGGAGTCCCACAAGGCTCAATTCTGGCACCTCTCCTGTTCAACCTTTATATGCTCCCTCTGAGCCAAATAATGAGAAAGAACCAAATCTCCTACCACAGCTATGCTGATGACACTCAGATCTACATAGCCTTACTGCCTAATGACTACAGCCCCATTGACACCCTCTGCCAATGCATTGATGAAATTAACAATTGGATGTGCCAAAACTTCCTTCAGTTAAATAAAGATAAAACTGAAGTCATTACATTTGGGAACAGAGATGAGGTTCTCAAGGTGAATGCGTACCTCTGCTCTAAGGGTCATACAACAAAAAATAAGGTCAAGAATCTTGGTGTGACTCTGGAGTCAGATCTGAGTTTCAACAGTCATGTCAAAGCAGTAACTAAATCAGCATACTATCATCTCAAAAACATTGCAAGAATTAGATGCTTTGTTTCCAGTGAAGACTTAGAGAAACTTGTTCATGCTTTTATCAGCAGCAGGGTGGATTACTGTAATGGGCTCCTCACTGGCCTACCCAAAAAGACAGTCAGACAGTTGCAGCTCATCCAGAATGCTGCGGCCAGGATTCTGACCAGAACCAGGAAATCAGAGCACATCACACCTGTCCTCAGGTCTTTACACTGGCTCCCAGTTACATTCAGAATAGATTTTAAAGTATTATTACTAGTCTATAAATCACTAAATGGCCTAGGACCTCAATACATTACAGATATGCTGACTGAATACAAGCCTAACAGATCACTCAGATCTTTAGGATCACATAAACTAGAAATTCCAAGAGTTCAGTCAAAGCAGGGTGAATCTGCTTTTAGCTATTACGCCCCCCGCTGCTGGAATCAGCTTCCAGAAATGATCAGATGTGCTCCAACATTAGGCACATTCAAATCAAGACTGAAAACACATCTGTTTAGCTGTGCCTTTACTGAATGAGCACTGTGTTACGTCCGACAGATCACACTATTGTGTCTTTCTTTCCTTTTCATTCTTTTATAACTTGTCTTAACTCATTTTAATCTGTTTTTATCTGTTTTTTATTATTTGTTTTTATTTTCTTATACTTAAATTTTATTCCTGTTTATGTAAAGCACCTTGAATTGCCACTGTGTATGAAATGTGCTATATAAATAAACTTGCCTTGCCTTGCCTTGCCTAATAGTTGATCAATTTAGTATGTGTGAAACAGGAGTGAAATGACAGTCTCCGTGATTTATTAGCTTATTACGGTATAGGTCGGCTACAGATGCTGACGTCGGTCTGCACATGGGTGCTGCCATTATAAGCGCGGTTGTGGTGAGGTGACCATGGCGCTCAAAGCCGTCGAGTCACACATGAAAGGAGAAAAGCACCTGTGGTACGTTCCAGCAGCTAGTTATAGCAGGTCCAGGTTAATCCTTGCATTGATTGCAGCTCGATTGTTTTGTTTCTAGTTCGTGTTCATGTTACTAGTTCAGACGCGACGCCACCTCACAATCGGCTATAACAAGTTTCACTTCACCGCCAGACACCCAAAAGTCAGAGGTACTGTGAGTGTCTATAGTATATAATAAGTGTAAATAGTATATAATGAGTATACTTATTATATAAGTGTAATATATATACACTTATATATAAGTGTAAATAAAATTGCACTAAGTGTAAATAGCCCGCCTTGTTGGCAGAGGCTATTTACACTAACCCCGCCCACGGTAGGTTTAACCAAGGTCAAAGCTGTCACGACGTGCCTCAATCGGGGTCAAATGCTGGTCAAATTAAGGCGCGGATATTTGAATTTTGCGCGAGCGGAATAATGGGATCGATCAGACGTTGGATGCGGTGAGGCAAATCGGAGCGGAGGAACGCTTTAACCTGCTAATTTCTTGGTAAGTTCTGTTTTTAGCTTCATTGCATTTTTTAACGGCCATGGATGTTACAAGTAGTATTATGTGTTTAGTTGTTCATTTCCACATCATGTAGAATGGTGTGTCTTGTTTTGTAACATTAAGCTAATAATAGGGATGATAAGAATCATGATTTGCATTATTGAATTGGCATATCGCTGCGATATACCATCGAAAAAGCTATTTATGTAACACAATGTGTTCCACATGTATTACTTACGAACACACAATATTGTATGTAACGTAAAATTGATTTCTCAAGTGCATTTTTCTAATCTCCACTGCTGCTATGCTTCCTATTCTAACTTTTGTGCTTGTGATCATCTGATTTTTGAGCAAAATTAAATTTATATTGTGTCAGATTGTGTGCTGCATCCTTATTACTTTTTGCTGTGCTTTCCTGGTTAAAAACAGCATATTCTGGTGATGTAGATGCAGGTTTGCTCGTTTTGAGAACAGCATGTAAACATGCCTTACCAGCACATGTTGTTTTTTTTATTTTATTTTTATTTATTTATTTTTTACACGCACTTCAATCAATGTGCACAAATTTGGCTTGAGGTTGAAGTTTTGAGATTCACATATTTAGTGAGTGTCTCTAAATTTCAACATTTGTACACATTTAAAACAGGAACAGTATGAGATATTTTATAAAACCAAGTTTAGAGGGATCATATAAGTGTCAGGTCTAACTTGCATCTTTTTATATTTTAGATATTTAAGGAAAAAACTAAACTAAAATGCTATTTTTTCACTACCAATGGTAGTAACCGGTGTTGATGTTTAATTGTTTTTCAGGAAATGAAGAATATACTGTTAAGTATCAGTGTATTGTTAGTTCCAGTTTACCTTTGAATGAATGGAATACTTGGGAAAATTTACAACTGAAAATATTAACATTGCATATTGTCATTTTAGGTCTATTAAATTATTGGACGTGTCCAAAAAATTCTTTTTTTAATACCAAACTGATTTCTGAGTTTGAAAATTATTGTTTAAGTTATTTGTAATATGAGTAAACTATTGTTTATCAAAGTATATATTTTCAACCTTTTCACTTATTAATTCAGTTTATTTCCTCAATAATGAATATATTTATTACTTTGATGCTGCTATGCAGCTACATTTATATTGCCTATCATTTGTAAATGTTCCAGTATGAGTAAAACAAATGTATATTAAAATCTTGTTATGTTACCTGGTAAGAAAGTCTTCTATAAATGCATCATTAATTATTTACTGATCCATTCTAGGCAATTTTAATTTAATATCTGTACTACGTTTTATTCAATATTAAGTTAACAATTTTATAATCTAATACTGAATAAAACTGTGTACTAATTGTACTGTAATAACTATTGACCTTGTTTCTTTTTGTTTAGGTTATTCATGCTTGTCTGCACATCCTGGCCTCAAAATCAGAGACTAAAGTGTTTGTCTTTCAGTGTTTCCTTGTGCAATTTTGGAGGAAAAGAGACTATATAACATGGATATATGATAAGGTATATATTTTTATTGTTTTTTTCTCTTTTCCATCTATAATCACTTTGAATATACACATCTTTTTTTTAATAACTTTTATTTCACAGGTGCAATTTCAGGATTTCCAGTGGGCTTTACTACCAGTGTGCAGGTTCAGTCACCGGTTCTAAGTTGCTTTCAACATTCCAGAGGACAAAGTCTTTCTACCTAATCCACCCAAAAGTACAGCAAAGCAACGTGCATTCCTGTTCCATTGGTGGTATGTATTTTATGCTATACTGTGTCCAAGTTTTTGTAGTGTATATTGGTTCGGCATCTGGGTTTTCAATCAGGCTTTAAGACCTCTTTTTCTTTCTAACAGCAATTTCACAATGACATGAGCTTGTTTTTAAATAGAAATCCAGGAGGACTGGACATCGAGTTCAATTTATGTCATGCTACAAACTGCTGGGTCAAGTTGTGGTGTTTTTCTGCAAATGGTTAGTTGCCAAATAATTGATGATGCCATGCAGAATTAAGCTTTTTATTATTATTTTTTATTTATTTTGTTATTGGTTTTTTTTAGGGCAACACGGTGGGTAGCACGTTCGCCTCACAGCAAGAAGGTTTTTGGTTCGAGCATCGGCTGGGTCAGTTGGCATTTCTGTGTGGAGTTTGCATGTTCTCCCCGTGTTGGCGTGGGTTTCCTCCAGGTGCTCTGGTTTTCCCCCACAGTCCAAAGACATGAGCTATAGTTGAATTGGGTAAGCTAAATTGGCCGTAGTGCATGTGAGTGTGTGCAAGTGTGTGTATGGGTGTTTCCCAGTGTTGGGCTGTGGCTGGAAGGACATCCGCTGCGTAAAACATGTGCTGAATAAGTCGCCGGTTCATTCCGTTGTGGTGACCTCTGATTAATAAAGGGACTAAGCCGTAAAGAGAATGAATGAATGAATATTTTACTTTAAAATTAAATCCAAGGTGTGTAGCTGTTTTGGCTCATTTCAGATGAAATGGACAGTTCATCCAACAATGCAAATGTGCTGTTATTTACTCCTCCTCAGGCCACAAGCTGTAGGTTACCTTGTACTCCAGTGGGACAGTAAAACATATTTTTACCCATGGTTCATATGATACAAATTGATGGTCAAAGCCAAATTAATCACCTACACCTTTGATGGTCTGACAGTGAGTAAATTAACTAATTAACTACTAGGTAAACTGTGTTTATAAAATTGTTTTCACATAAACATAAAATGTCCCTTGTCTCTATACTTCAGGTTTCCTGAAGACATTTCTAGTATTAGTCTAGTTGTAATGGTACTCTACACTGCATGTCTAGACATCTCTTTAGAAAATGTGATTACAGATAATATACAGGTGCATCTCAATATATTAGAATGACATCAAAAAGATGATTACTTTCAGTAATTCAATAAAAAAAAGTGAAACTCATTTATTATAAAGATTCATTGCAAACAGAATGATTTATTTCAAGTTTTTATTTCTTTTAATTTTCATTTCATTTTTAATTCATTGTGGCTTACAGCTAATGAAAACTCAAATCAGTATCTCAGAAAATTTGAATTTTACTAGACCAATAAAAAAGGATTTGTAACACAAATGTTGGACTACTGAAATGTATGAACAAGTACAGCAATCAGTTCTTGTTTTTATGATTTACTTCAGTAATGTGACATGACATGAAGTCTGTTTATGGCACTGTTGAGGTCTTATGAATCCCAGGTTGCTCTGATAAGAACCTTCAGCTCTTCTGTGGTATTGGGTCTGGTGTCTCACATCTTTATGTTCAGATTATATGAGTCTTAGGTCAGGTGAGTTTGCTGGCCAATCAAATACAGGCATAGCATGGTCCTTAAACCAGGTATTAGTACTTTTTGCAGTGTGGACAGTTGTCCAAGTCCTGCTGGAAAAATCAAACTTTTATGGAGATGGTAATTTGATTTTCCAGCAGGACTTGGCACCTGTCCACACTGCAAAACTATGTGTTAAGGCCCATGGTAACCCTGTATGTGATTGGCCAGCTCTCAGGGATATGAAGAAGATTTTTATTTTCTAAAAAGCTGTATAAGACTTCTAATTGTGTGAGTGAAGGGCCATATGACGCTGCCATTACATGTCTTTGGAAACAGGTGATAGGTTAAGGCAAAGAGGTCATAACAGGGCATGAGAGAGGACTGGGAATACAATGCTGAAACAACTGTGAGCCAGGAATAGAGCCATAAATGCCAGAATAGCATGAAATGTATACAAATGTTGAAACTGTCATGTATGTTTGAAAAGACACATACTGTATGGGTAAAAAGAGAATCCAGTTTAAATGATTAAATACACAAACACTACTAATGATTGCCAAATTTGAACTGTATGGGGAAAAACAGTTATGAGTACATTGTAAAGGCCCAACAAGAAAAGGGGCTTTAAATAGAGGTCTTAAATTAGTAGGAGCTGGGAGAGGTCTGTTGAACTAGGAACCAGCTGTAAAAACACATAGGTGGGAGGATGCAAGGTTAAAAGGTCTCGCAAATGTGAGGGACTTTGGATTTGTCCTGGGAGAGACCAGAGATGGGTCTGCTCCAGGCTGTCTCTGCTTTTTTGGAAATTATTCCAATAAAGTATATTCTTCTGATATTCATAACCTCCAGTCTGAGTTTCATTTATTAAGAGAATAGCCGGAAACTACGACA
>CAIGQQ010028454.1:0-10000 GCA_903798035.1 Danio albolineatus | reverse complement strand
GCTGAGTGATGGTTTCCTGCTTCACCTGTGCAGACAGCAGAAAACTGTGGAAGATGTAAGCGGTAATGCAGTACAGATGGAGCAGATGGACAATGAGAATGCACAAGAAGCCGTCGTCAGATGATTACGGCCTGACTGTGTTTCTCTTACTGAGACCTGTGTGTGTGTGTGTGTGTGTGTGTGTGTGTGTGTGTGTGTGTGTGTGTATGTGTTCAACTATTAAGAAAATTAATAATAAAATCAGAGTGTCACGGTGGCACAGTGGTTAGCATTATCGCCTCACAGTAAGAAGGTCGCTGGTTCGAGTCTCGGCTGGGTCAGTTGGTGTTTCTGTGTGGAGTCTGCATGTTCTCCCTGTGTTGGTGTGGGTTTCCTCCGGGTGCTCCGGTTTCCCCCATAGTCCAAACACATGCGCTATAGGGGAACTGATAAACTAAACTGGCCGTGGTGTATGAGTGCGTATGGGTGTTTCCCAGTGATGGGTTGCAGCTGGAAGGGCATCTGCTTCGTAAAACATATGCTGGATAAGTTGGCGGTTCATTCCGCCGTGGTGACCCCGGATTAATAAAGGGACTAAGCTGAAAATAAAATGAATAAATGATTAATAAATCAAAATTAATTAGCAATAATGTCCAAAATCACACTCTTTTTGTTGCTTGAAATAAACACTTCATGTATTTCTTTTAGTTAAAAATATACTGAATGACAAAAACACAAAATTTAATCAAATTAATAGAAAAGATGCCTTTAAGTGAAGTTTATTCATAAACTAATTTGGAGAGGATCACGTGCTCATGATTTACCACGACTGGTCTCGCATTATCTAATCATGATCTCCCGATCATATGATTCCCCATTTACTATAAATAACCACAGTTCCAGTCCACAGCTATCTTCGTATGGAAGAAAACCCTCCTTTCCTCTCCCTTCTCCTCCTTTTCTGAGGCTGCACGGCGGCCTAGTGACTAGCACTGTCGCCCCACAGCAAGAACACTGCCAGCCCTGGTCCTCGCCAGGCTGGTGGGTGTTTCTGTGTGTAGTTTGTATATTCTCCACATGTCCGGGTGGGTTTCTTTCGTATTTTAACCAAGAGGAGCAGCTTTAGGACAGCATTAGTTTCTTTAGTTTTATTGTAACACAGCAGAACAAAACAAAGATGGAAAATGATGCTTTTTTGTGAGATATTTAAAACTAACATGTATTTGCAACGATTTGGATGTCAAATGTCTGTATACAAACATTCTAAGTACTTTAACTCACCAGTTGCTTCTTCTCATCGCTCCCCGTGACAGAAGAAAACATCGTCTGGAAAACTCCTCCAGGGATATCCTGCATAAACTTCCGGATGAAGCGGTCAACACTGTATTAGAGTTAGACACATGTTACTCTGTATGACGAGGAGGCAGATCAGCGTCTAACACTGAGAGGGTTATTTTATTTTTATCTAACTTTAGAACTTCAACACTTTACTCTGAATTACAGCAACACTCGAAGTTTAACACTAATAAATTTGCTGTATGTAAATATGTATATATATATATAGGGGTGTCAATTGATTACAAAAATTAACTAATCAAACTTTTTTGTTATTAATCACGATTAATCGCAAAAACCAATTTATTACAGAAATAAAAACACAGGCATGCAAGTGCCATTTGAATGTCAAAACAATCAATGCCAGTATCAAAAAAAATTATTTCCATGGAAACTTACATGCCAGTGTTTTTGTTTCTGTAAAAAATTGTTTTTTGCAATTAATCGTGATTAATTACAAAAAAGTGTGATTCTAAGTGGACTGCAAAAAAAAATGCAAAATACAGGCATTGCATTGGAAAACTATTATAATGAAGTATTGAATACAAACAGTTGTACTCATTGTAAATTTGTATTGCGAGTTGAGAACATGGGCGCCACGGGGGCGCGTGAGTAGCACGTTCGCCTCACAGCAAGAAGGTCGCTGGTTCGATCCCCGGTTGGGGCAGGCCCCGGTTGGGCCAGTTGGCATTTCTGTGTGGAGTTTGCATGTCGCGTGGGTTTCCTCCGGGTGCTCCGGTTTCCCCCACAGTCCAAAGACATGCGGTACAGGTGAATTGGGTAAGCTAAATTGTCCATAGTGTATGTGTGTGAATGAGAATGTATGAATGTGTTTCCCAGAGATGGGTTGTGGCATCCGCTGCGTGAAACAAATGCCGGATAAGTTGGCGGTTCATTCCGCTGTGGCGACCCCGGATTAATAAAGGGACTAAGCCGAAAAGAAAATGAATGAATGAATGAGTTGAGAACATTAATTTTAAAGTAGAAACAATTTTGCTTAGTCCTCAACATTTAGGCAGTTGCTAAGACAGTCCAGTCTGTTGACATTATCGGGGGACAATGTGGCCCTTTTCTTTTGAATGATGTGACCTGAGAGTGAGAAAAGTCTCTCACAAGCAGAATCACTGAATCAACCTGCTAAATTTCAGTGCTTAATTTGTGTGCCACTGGTGCTGTGACAAGGACGCACCAAGGGGTACATCAAAGGCACGTACCAAAGACTATAGACTTCTTACATGGACTTTGGTCACGCCATCTCTAAACATTAAATTCTAAACAGCTTTGATGGACTGTCTGCTATGTTAGGCGTTTAATCTTATTGTTAGGAAATCCACACATACACAAACACTCTCTCACACACTCACACAACCACAGACAACGCGGGCAGTACAGCGAGCTCACACGGTATATGCGCCTCCCTTCAGAGTCATCAACGCGCACGGTCGCGTTCAGAACTAAGTGTTTTAAAGTATGGTTGTATTTTACAAGCAAGGATTCTGACACAACAACGTGAAGCAGACGCTTTACAGAAGTTGCGTGTAGGGGGGAAACACGTCAAACTTAATGAAACATTTGAGGGTGCTTAAACTTAGAGAGGAATGGGCTATGTTTGACAGCTTGCGACATCATCTGCCACTTTCACTGAGTACATTTACATGGACACCAATACTCCGATTTTATGATTAAGATAATACTCTGAGTCGACCATGCAAGCAGCGATTTTTGATTACCTTGAAGGACCACCCGAGTCACGAAATGCAGAGGTTTTTCTTTCTGTTCACCATACGGTATCAAATTCCATCAATCATCACTCATCCACCGGTCCTTACTTCATATTTTTATCCAGTAATTTTCTCAGGTCATGAACAATATGATTCTGAATGAAAGTGAACTGCTGAACTGCAGGTAAAGTCCTAGATATTAAAAAGGAAACACCCGAAATTGCATGAAACTCTGGAGGAAACGCTGGATAGCCTGGTGATGCCACATTAATTGTTTTATACTGAAACTTTCCTTCTAAAAGCGCTTCCTTGGTCTTCTCCATATTTTTTGTGCACGTTGAACAAACGTCGACCACAACAGGAAATAAAAAAACTGCAACTGCGTTAATTGTGTCAATTTTTTTTAATGTGTTAAATATTTCTAATTAATCACAAGCGTTAACACGCTAATTTTGACAGCCCTAATATATATATGTATATTTGTCTG
The DNA here is from genome assembly GCA_903798035.1 of Danio albolineatus. Classification (NCBI taxonomy): domain Eukaryota; kingdom Metazoa; phylum Chordata; class Actinopteri; order Cypriniformes; family Danionidae; genus Danio; species Danio albolineatus. The sequence goes on along the minus strand of CAIGQQ010028454.1, from coordinate 6,478 downwards.
AGAGTAAATCTGTGAAAGTTAACTGTAAGCGACAGAGTAAAGTGTCGGGCGATTGTGAACACGTGTTTGTGCAGTGTATGTGTGTGTCTGTGTGTGTGACCTTGTATTCCGTATGTCGTATGGACATTTGGCATAAGTACAGCAATACCAGTACATTTTGACCTTGTGTGTTCATTTTCTTTGGTCCCCATGAGGGAAACGTCTCATAAATCAGGCCGAATGGAGGATGGTGAAGATGTAGAAGTGCAGATTGTTTGCAGTGTGGTTTGAGTTCAGGGGGAGACGAGAGAATATACAGTCTGTACACTACAGACATCACTACAGATATCGAGAGAGACCGTATAAGTGTGTGTGTGATTTTGACTTTGAGTGTGTGTGTGTGTGTGTGTGTGTGTGGTCAGAGGAGATGTGTGACTTACACAGGAACACTACAGGATCACACACACTTACATATGCGTGTGTGAAGAATGACAGTGGAGCATATGTGTACACTTTGAACGGATCACTGCATCAGTGTTTGTGTGTGTGAGAGAGATTTGGCACAGGTTGTGTGTGTGTGTGTGTGTGTGTGTGACAGGTTGGTGTAAATGAAATTCCAACAGCTCCTTTTTCAGTCTGCTTCATCACAGGTTTGGTTTCTAACCACAGTTTGCTCATATATAAATGGTAAATATCCAGGGTTTAGCTCCAAACATAGAGAAGCAGATCTGTTAGTGTTCTGAAGCAGATATTACAGTTCTTAAGTGACATTCTGCTTTAAAACACACTTTATTTTAGCATGTGCATGGTTTATTTATATATATGCAGACTCAGAGCACTTTAACTGGCGTCCTTAAACACCCACTTCTATTGTTATTAGTCAATTGAATGGGCATCATCAGTGGTTATCAGCTGATATGAGCCAATGGGGCCTTCTGCGCCTACTAGTAGGCTCAGAAGGCTGTTATCATCCATCCACATGGTTAATCGGCAATACTAATAGAGAAGACTCCAGATCCAGATCTGTTTTCACATTACTGTGAGGGTTGGGGTAGGGGTAGATGCTAATAAAATACAATTAAAGGGAAATTTAATAAATAATATGTATAATTATCATTACCTTATCAATAACTATGTGATCCATAACTAGCTGATTATCAATGTGGATGGTGTCACATTTTCACTCTCTACTATAGAGATGCACTGGAATCGCAGGAGTTTATCAAAACATGTATTTATTAACAAAACACTTACTACAGGCACTGGAACATAGACACACAGGAAACATGGAGCGACATCAAGGGTGTAGACAATTCAATACTGGAAAAAGGACTGAACCAAACACAGGAGTATATATACACAGGACATGGTCAAACTAATTACATACAGGGGTGAGAAACGCTGAACACTAACAACAGGCGGGAAAGCTGAACAAAGGAGAATCACATGATGTAAACAGAGAACACATTGAACACGGAGCAACAACATCACATGACACAACCACAATAGAGACATGAGACTGTGACAGAGCCTACCAGTAGCCGCAGATGGCCCCTACTGGCCCATATCTATCCGCTGATAACCACTGATAACGCCCATTCAGTAAAGTGAGAACATTCCAATCAGCTGTTTTTAAAAATGTACCACCTGGAAGGAATTTATTATTTATATTTAAAGAATTTATAGTCATTTATCACATATTGTCCTGATAAATGATATCTAATGTTTTTTTTTATGTCAAACAGTATTTATTTATTTATAGGTATTAATTCTATATCATTGAGGTATGAAGTTATTATTCATTCATTCATTTTCTTTTTGGCTTAGTCTCTTTATTAATCTGTGGTTGCCACAGTGCCATAAACTGCCAACTCATCCAGCATATGTTTTACGCAACAGATGCCCTTCCAGCTGCAACCCATCACTGGGAAACATCCATACACACTCATTCACACTCATACACTAGGGCCAGTGTAGTTCATCAGTCCCCCTATAGCGCATGTGTTTGGACTGTGGGGGAAACCGGAGCACCCGGAGGAAACCCACACCAACACAGGGAGAACATGCAAACTCCAGAAACACCAACTGACCCAGCCGAGGCTTGAACCAGTGACCTTCTTGCCGTGAGGCCACAGTGCTAACCACTGCACCACTGTGCTGCCCTTATTATTATATAATGTGTTTTTATCCTAAGTTGCTAATGCATCAGTAAATAAACTCAAACTGAAGTGACGTGTGTGAATTAGCAATGGCTTTTGCACTTTAGATGCTCATCTGCAGATATGAATGCATGGCAGAAAAAAGTTTCAAGGGAATATTGCTTTTAATACCTGAGATATTTGAGCTTGCTGTTTTCTTTTTTATGTTTTATGTTTGGTATATTGTTTTATTCCTTATCTGATAATTTGTATACAACTTGTGTACAGCACAATGATCAACAGCTGTTGTTATATTGTGCTCGCTTTATAAATAAAGTAAGAAAGTAGTTCCTCACTCAAAAGGGGTTTTGAGACACTCTCCGTGCTTGATTTCATTTTTTATTTATATGATTATGCCGTGAAACTGTTGTATAAATGCGGTATCACACACGCTGTACTGTGATATGACTGTATATCAGCACTGATGTGATACTAACTGCAGTGTGTGTGTGTGTGTGTGTGTCTGTGTGTGTGTCTGTGTGTGTGTATGCATGTGTGTGTGTGTGTGTGTGTGTGTGTTTCAGGAGGTTCTGCTGAAGAGAGCTGCAGATCTGGTGGAGGCGCTGTACGGGATGCCTCATAACAACCAGGTATGTTAACAGAAGACACAAATAATCACATTTTACAGGATGTCAGCAGATATTATTACACTGGATTCTGGAATACTGGATTCTGATTGGTCAGTCAAGGTCTGTTATTTCCAGATAACAACCGCTGAATAACACAGACTCATCCATGAGCTGAGATTTATCTTCAGTGGCAGTAAACACCATCATCCGTATACTTGTGTTACTTGTCATCTTGTGAATGAGTAATACGTAGGCTAGTGTATGCTCCATTCAACCGTTTTCTGTCAGCTTTATGTTTAATAATGCGCAGGTTAGTGTATACTCCATCATCTGCTTTAGTTTCTGTCAGTGATTTTGACTGTCTGGGGTCATCTTGTGACTGAATAATTCTACATAAGAACAGATATATCAGATAACTATATATATTCAGGGCACCACGGTGGCGTAGTGAGTAGCACGTTCGCCTCACAGCAAGATGGTCACTGGTTCGAGCCTCGGCTGGGTCAGTTGGCATTTCTATGTGGAGTCTGCATGTTCTCCCCGTGGTTGCGTGGGTTTCCTCCGGGTGCTCCGGTTTCCCCCACAAGACCAAAGACATGATATAGGTGATTTGGGTTGGCTAAATTGTCCGTAGTGTATGACTGCGAATGAGTGTGTATGGATGTTTCCCAGAGATGGGTTGCAGCTGGAAGGGCATCCGCTGCATAAAACAAATGCTGGATAAGTTGGCGGTTCATTCCGCTGTGGCGACTCCAGATTAAAAAAAGGGACTAAGCCGAAAAGAAAATTAATGAATGAATATATATATATATTCAGTGATGACCCGAATGAGCTTGTGTTATTAGCATGCCTGTTTATTATTAGGGAATAATATACACTGGAATGTCATTATTGACCAATCAGAATCAAATATTCCAGAGAGCTGTGTAATAATCAGTGTTTACATCCTGCTCTTCAGTCTTCTACAATAGCTGTTGGGTTTTATTCTACCAAACCACCGGCTGGATGTACTTTATCCTTTACTTGACTCTACGGGTCCAAGTTGACCCAGGCCCATCTTCTAAACCATCGCAAATGAACTGTGACTGTCAGAATGATTGTATGACAGAGTAATAAACAGAGTAAATGTCTAAATCATTTAGTTTTGAGTGCTGTATGTATCTTCATGTAACGTGCTGAATCAGCAGTCATTGAGAAGTGTGTGTGTGTGTGTCAGGAGATCATCCTGAAGCGTGCGGCTGACCTGACGGAGGCTCTGTACAGTGTGCCGCGGAGCCACAATCAGCTGCCCTCTCTGACGGGCTCCAGCGCTCACTCCGGCATGATGGGAGTCAACTCCTTCAGCAGCCAGCTCGCCGTCAACATCTCTGAGGCCTCGCAGGCGGACCAGGGTCAGTGTGTGTGTCTGTGCGTGCATGTGTGTGTGCGTGTGTGCGTGTGTGTGTGCGTGCGCACGCATGCATGTGTGTGCATGATATTCATTAGATGGTATTGACCAAATGTCTACACAAGTATAGCAAAACCAGTGAATTTTGACAAAAATAAGTGTGTGTGTGTGTGTGTGTGTGTGTGTGTGCGTGTGTGTGTGTGACCGTGTGACCTTTTATTCCTCATGTCGCGGGGACATTTGGTAAATTTAGTAATACAAGAAATTTGTTTTTTTTTTTAATCAAAAACGTGTGGGCGTGTATGCGTGCGTGTTTGTGTGCATGACAGTCATTAGATTGTATGGACCAAATGTCCCCACAAGAATAGCAATACCAGTGAATTTTGACAAAAAACAAGTGTGTGTGTGTGTGTGACCTTGATATTCCTTATGCTGTAAGGAAAAAAAAACAAAAACAGGTGTGTGTGTGTATGCGCGCGTGTGTGTGTGTGTGTGTGTGTGCATGATAGTCATTAGATTGTATGGACCAAAATGTCCCCACAAGTATAGCAATAGCAGTGGATTTTGATCAATACAAGTGTGCGCGTGTGTGTGTGTGTGTGTGTGTGTGTGTGTGTGTGTGCGTGTGTGTGTGACCCTGTATTCCTTATGTTGCGGGGACATTTGGTAAATACAGTAAAACCAAAAAGTTTTGAAAAAATCGAAAACAAATGTGTGCGTGTGTGTGTGTGCGTGCGTGTGTGTGCATGATATTCACTAGATTGTATGGACCAAATGTCCCTACAAGTATAGCAATACCAGTGAATTTTGACCAAAACAAGTGTGTGTGATCTTGTTTTCCTTACGTTGTGGGAACAAAGTTTAGAAAAAATCAAAAATAAGTGTGTGTGCGCATGCATGCGTGTATGTGAGTGTGTGTGTGTGTGTGTGCATGATATTCATTTGATTGTATGGACCAAATGTCCCCACAGGTATAGCAATACCAGTGAATTTTGACAAAAACAAGCGTGTGTGTGCGTGTGCGTGTGTGTGCGTGTGTGTGTGTGTGTGTGTGTGTGAGAGAGAGACCTTGTATTCTTTACATTACAGGGACATTTATTAAATATAGTTATACTATAAAAAAATCAAAAACGTGTGTGTGTGTGTGTGCGTGTGTGTGGTGTGACCTTGTATTCCTCAAGTCATGGGGATATTTGGCTTAATTAACGCAATATCAGTGAATGTTGACCTTGTGGGGACTTTTTTTTTAAATCCAACAAGTGTGTATAAAAAAGAAGAACAAATGTCCCCATAAGGATAGCAGAACCTACTAAAAACAATGGACTAAATGTGTGTGTGTGTGTTTTGACATATCGGCGTATGTATATTTATATACGTCCCAAATCACACAGAACAAAGAAGTTGTGCTACTTAAAAATAAACATTTAAATACAGTTTATACGTATAAAAAAATCTCTATATTTGTATTATTTCCAGGAAATGTTTCTATTTTTCACTTAAATATTTACTAAAATTCTACAAAATCCAAAAACCTGTATTAGATTTGAACTAAAACACGTTCAAACTGTTCAGAAAGCGAATAACTAATCAGGTTATTTGCATATGTCGATGTTTACGTGTAGCTAAACGCTGTACGTCTAAAGCTGCTGCGAGAGCGATCTGACATCCAGGCTCATTTAAATACTGTAGCTGATTTGCATACAGATCAGGGGGCACAATTAATCGTGTTAATGTTTTTATCACACCATCTTCAGTTGAACTGATCGCACGTTTGCGGCCCTACAGAGTGTCTGACTGCTCTGATTGAGACACCATTCAGGATTTCTCTCTCTCTCTCACACACACACACACACACACATGCGCGCACACACGCGGCTCTACGTGAGGATGTCACGACTGTGTTTTGGCAGATCTGTCACACGCAGCACTCAAAACTGCCACTCACCTGACGATAGAACACACTGATCCATGTGTGTGTGTGTGTACATTGTGCGACTGTGTGCATGTGTGTAAATTGTGTCTGTGTGTGAGTGCATGTATCTACCTGTGTGTGTGTGTGTGTGTGTGTGTGTCAGTGTGCATGTGTATGTACATTGTGTGTGTGTGCATAAGTGTGTATCTCCATGTGTGTGTGTATACATTGCTATATGCATGCATAAGTGTGTGTGTCTGTGTGAGTATGTGCATGTGTGTGTATAAATACTGTAAGCATGTGGGTGTGTGTGTGTCTGTGTGAATGCTTTTGTATATGCATATGCATGTGTCTGTGTGTGTATTGTGTGTGTGTGTGTCTGCTTGTGTGTGTGTCAGTGCATGCATGTGTATGTACATTGTGTGTGTGTGTG
>CAIGQQ010028453.1:0-11982 GCA_903798035.1 Danio albolineatus | reverse complement strand
AGTTTCCTTTTAATACGATTACAATGTAACGCAATTAAAAAAGAACTACATGACCCAGAAGCCATCAGGACTGAGTGTGTATGTGTCTGAGTATCACGTGCTGATAAGCGCGACCGAGCCAGAGCAAACACGGTGATAATGCTTGTCTCCTTCAAAAACAGCTTGGACATCGCGTGATGTTCTGAACGTGTATAATATGTTTGCGGCAGATAGACGCTTTCTGTATGTTCTAAAGCAAAAGGTTCAGTTAAAGCGAAACGACCGCGATGTGACGCTTTGCTTTTCGTGCCCGTCGCCTGGCAACAGACGTACACAAAACATCGGCTTGATGATGTAAACGTATCAGCCAAACACCTTTTCGTCCATCAAGCGAAATTGTGGTCGGGTGTTAAGTCTCCTGTAACCAACAAAATTGCTCACAACCGTCATCACAGGTTCAGTGTTTTCATTCAAAGTAAACTATTGAATTAAATTGAAACTAGAAGAATTATTGTGTGCATGTAAGGTGGTGATTGACGAGGAATATCTGCTGTTAACCTTTCCATGTGCCCAACGTTCTCTATAAAACCAGAAACATGCTGAATGTGTTCATGTAGGATGCATATAATGCATATGGCCACGTTTTAAATTAAATCAAATAAGCAGAACCAAAAGTTGTATGTATGTGTGTGTGTGTATATATATATATAACCGACAAAATATGATATGTTTAAATAGTGCATGCTGCATTTCTCTCTCATAAACAATAATACAAAGCCATACATATAAAATATTGTTATATTTCATTTAACAATTGCAAGAAATATGAAATATGGAATATGAAAATAAGTTTACAAAAATGCAGATATTTATTTAGTAAAAATAATTTATTTTGAAACCATTTCAAGTTGAACAAACGCATTATTACTAATCTGTGTGTGCAATTTTCTTAAAAAGCCATTAAATTGACTTACAATACCATTTATAATCGAAATCGCATATCGCAATATTGCCCTCAATAATCGCAATATGACAATTTTCCCAAATCGTGCAGCCCTATTTCACGAAGTCAATTTTAAGACATTAATATCTTTTTAAGACCATTATGTAAGAAATAATCACACTTATACAAAAGCTAAACACTAAAGATTTACTCGCTTCATCCAGAAACCTCAAATTATATTACTTCTTAGCCACATATTTTAAATAATGTGTCAAAACAAGCCAACTCTAGTGCTATACGTGCACTTTTTATCTCCAGATTTCAGTGAATTTAAGACTTGAGGCCTATATATTTTTGTTTGATTTATTTAAATATAATTTAAGAGACTTTAAGACTGTGACAACATGAGAAATAGAGCATATAATATGCCTTTAAGGCTGGTTCAACCTTTCACTGGGTGAAGATGCATACATGCTAACTTCACTGACATTACTAACAATTTTAGTTTTTAAATTAAGTAACAAAAAGTTAGATAAACATTAGTTTAGTTAATAGACAGTTATAAATATTTCAGCAGAAACATGAATGATCTATAGTGTAAATGAGCGTGTGGTCGTCTGATCATGAGTTCCCTCTCCATCAGTTCTGCACTCACTCTTTGGCACTTTTCCATCCATCAGAGCCGTGAGTTTGGTGTTCTCATCGAAGGCTCCCATTAGCTCCTTCTGAAGATCCGTTTGCATCTTCTTGAAGCGAGATTTCTCCTGCTCCAGCCTGTCCTGAAGCGTCTTGACCTCCGCCTCCATCTTTCCATAGTCTGTGGTCAGGGTCACCTGAGAGAGAGAGAGTTGAGTTTATTGCCAGGTCAGCTACTCGGGTTATGTCATGGGGAAAAAACGTTTTATAAACATTACTTTTTCCGTAATAAAGCGATTTAGAACAATAAAAAGACATCAACATTAATAAATAATCCAGAAAGTGGGATACAATCTAGACTTTCACACTGTAATAAAACACGTTTAGTCTACTCACGTCTCTCTCCTTCAGGGAGATGTTCTCGCTGCGCAGGAAAGCCCATTCCTTCTTGGTCTCCAAACTGAGGGTTTCAGCATCATCCAGAGAGCGGCGCAGACGTGTCACTTCCTGCACAATATCCTTTCCACTCTGCAGAATGAAATATATTGCATAAATGAATGAGAAACAACACAGGCAGGGGTGCACTGCAATATTTGACTTAATCAGTGCAGTGATGCAGTGACATACGAAACCCTGCAGTTCAGTGGTCAGGTCTGTTTTCTTCTGAAGCTCTGAGGACATCAATGCCAGATCAGCCTGTGGAGAACAATACAGAGATCATATAATGTGCTTTTCCACTGCATAACACAGCACAGTTGAGTACAGATTACTTTTGGGGGTTTTACACTGCATTACATATTACAAGTAACTTGGGGAGATTCCAAGCAAGCCATATAATTACCAAACATGACCTACACACTGCTGATCACCGATTGGTCAGAGAGAATCTTCACTAACATATACAGTGGATTTGCAACAAGTTGCATCTGTGTACTTCATTATTTTGTAAACATTTATTCACCCTCATGATCTTTAGATCACATATCAACCTTCCCTCTGCCTCAAAAACACTTCGTAACTTCTGGTCACATGGCATGACTTAAGGGCGGGGCTATAAATGTAAACCTAGGCCAGGGCTTTAAGTGCTTCAAGGTATCTTCCAAAGTATGTTTTCCCTACTATGCAATGGTTATTGGTTTTCAACACCGCTCTAAAGATCTACTTTTGTGTTTAAAAGAAAAGAACTTAAACTGAAGGATGAGTGAATGAGAGTTTTGGATGAATTACCCTTTTAAAAGCAGGACATCCATGTGAAAAAAAAAAAAAAAAGCGGTGTTAGTGAGGCCAGGAGGGGGCGCTCAACCTGCGGTCTGTGTGGGTCCTAACGCCCCAGTATAGTGAAGAGGACTCTATACTACTCAGTGAGCGCCGTCTTTCGGATGAGACGTTAAACCGAGGTCCTGACTCTCTGTGGTCATTAATAATCCCAGAATGTTCTTTGAAAAAGAGTAGGGGTTTAACCCCGGCATCCTGGCCAGATCTGCCCACTGGCCTCTGTCCATCATGGCCTTCTAATCATCCCCATATCATAATTGGCTTCATCACTGTTTCCTCTCCACCAATCAGCTGGTGTGTGGTCTGCGGTCTGGCGCAATATGGCTGCTGTCACGTCATCCAGGTGGATGCTGCACACTGATGGTGGATGAGGAGATCCCCCGATTGTTTAAAGTGCTTTGAGTGTCTAGAAAAGCGCTATATAAAATGTAAGGAATTATTATTATTATTATGAAGTGAATGTAAACAGACCTTCAGCTTTTGGACCACGTCTTCAAACTGTTTTAAATCCTTCTCCAATCTGCTGTTTTCAGCCTCCAATTCTCTCTGTGTGAAGAGCAAATAAAACAGCTCATCATGAGATATTAGCCATGTTTCCATTAACCTATGTGTGTGTATTTTGGATTATCGCCAAAAATCAATTATCGTTTTCATGGAAAGGCCAACATGAGCATTTTGAAAAATGCACAAAAACCATGCAGAAATGAGTAGAGAAAAACTTTTTATCAGCAAAAAAAAGAAAAAAAGAAAAAAGTAGTGCATAAATTAAGTGAACATGAGTAAAGTGACATGATTTAGTTCGAACAGATGATGATCATCAGATAGACACCTTTACCCGGTTTCTCAATATTAATTTTTATGTTTGGATGGAAACAAAGCCAATATTTAATTCCAGGGCAAATGAATGATCTAATAACCTCATAATCCCTCTTGCTCTCCTCCTCCAGCTTCTCAAACTCATCAGCATCTCTCCTCTCCTCGATGTCCTTCTGCAGAGCGTCTTTATCTTTCTGAAGAGCATCTTTTTCTTTCTGAAGAGAGTCTTTCTCTGCCTTCAGGCTCTCCAGCTCTTCTGTCGTCATGTCCAGGGAGTGCTTGATCATGTCACGCTCGGCAATAACAGCATCCTACACAAAAAACAGACAGAAAAAGAGCATTCAAAACCCAATTCTTACTATAATGTTATGCAAAATTAGTGAGAAATATAATTGCTCACTCACTTTCTCGAAACTAACAGCCTCGCAGAGCTGAATGGCTTCTTCCAGATCTTTCTTCACCTGAACACACACGAGAAAATTATGTAACACTTTAGATTAAGTCACAATTGACAGTATAAACAAACCATTAACTGACACTACGAGCTTAAAGGGCCACGAAACCCCCCAGTCTCAGCGGGGTGTTTTCACACCTCTAGTTTGGAAAAGCTCAGGAAAGTGGGTGTGTCCAGCTCTGTTTAGGTGGGAGTGTCGGGGGAGGGAAAGAGGGAAGGTTTTGCATAAAAATGGGAGTTTCCATTTGTGCACGCGCTGATGTTCACACAGAGGCACAACAAACACAGACACAGGGGGAGAAAGACAGCGACTGTGTTTACATGGACATCAGTAATCAAATTATTTGCCAAATTATTAATTTGTCGACTTAAACGGCACTTTCTCTTTATGTTCGGATTCACGTGATGGGCAGGGCTTCTGTCTATGGCTTGGTGACTGTAGCTTTATTGCTAAACAGGGGTTTTATAGAGAGAATAACTGAGTTTATGTGCTTTATGAAGGCTGATAAACAGTGTTGATTCATTTGGAGCTGTATCTGAGTCCACTAGATTATTTCAGAGGTGCAGCAACTCTGTGAGCTCATAAACTCCTCCAGAAACTGAACCTGGATGATGGAAGCTTTCAGCGGTGCTTCTGACTGAGCCGAGCCCAGTTTGATGAACTGTTATCGGTGTCGGCAAGAGGATTTTCCCCCGAGACACCAACAGCAGGTGCTACGTCATAAACACACCCGCACAAGAGCAAGCTCCTGATTGGTTAACGCGGCTCGAATGTCCGCTGAAGTTAAAATTTTCAAACTGGAGCGATTCGCGCGAATTGCACGTTAAGTGCGTCAAACGCGCAAAACGCTCAATTCACGCGTATCGCGCCGCAGGATGCCTATTCGCACTTTTGCATCGACTTAACATGTAAATCACTCGCGCTTCTTCCGCGTCTGGTGTGAACGCAGCATAACTGGTACAAACAATCTTCGAAACGATCATGAATATTAATGAAGTTGCGCCGCATACACAATAGAGCGCTCTGATTGGTTTGAACCAAGTCTCATGAATTAATGCCGCACGCTCAGAGACGTCAGAATGTTCTCGCTGGGACAGACGTCCACTCCCCACGCTGGAATACACGCAAGGATCTCATCAGCGTGACGCAGCTTCAGAAATTAGTTTCAAACCGGAAGAACGAATTTGCTCGAAATAACGCAAAAACTTAGTCAATTATATGTGCCCTAATAGTGTTTATAGCAGCGCGGGACACATATATGACTGTCAACAGCTCAAAACATGTGTTTTGGTGTTTCGTGACCCTTTAAAGAACTACTGATAATCTGTTTGTTAATAGTAGTTAGTAAGGTAAAAGTTAGGTTTAGCTATGCAGAATGACATCATACTTTATAACAACTAATTAACAGTTAATATCTTAATAACAAGCAAATAATAGTAAAAGTTATTGCAGACTTTTCAGTATGATGACATTTCCAACTTAAATGAAATATTGCGTAGAGGCGGGGGATTAATTTTGTAGCTCCACCTCTTTTTCCCACTTACAGCCAATCACCAGTTGGAGGCGTTTGGTTAAGCATATTTCACGCAATCAGACTCCAAGGACAGATTTTGACTACAGACTACTAAAACAAACATTGGGGTGACACGGTGGCGCAGTAGGTAGTGCTGTCGCCTCACAGCAAGGTTGCTGGTTTGAGTCTCAGCTGGGTCAGTTGGTGTTTCTGTGTGGAGTCTGCATGTTCTCCCGGTGTTGGTGTGGGTTTCCTCCGGGTGCTCCGGTTTCCCCCACAGTCCAAACACATGTGCTATAGGGGAATTGGGTGAGCTAAATTGTCCGTAGTGTATCAGTGTGAATGAGAATGTGTGGATGTTTCCCAGTGATGGGTTGCAGCTGGAAGGGCATCCGCTGCATAAAACAAATGCTAAATAAGTTGGCGGTTCATTCCGCTGTGGCGACCCCGGATTAATAAAGGGACCAAGCCAAAAAGAGAATGAATAAATACAAACATGGAGCAATATTTAACACATGCATAAGCTGTAATAGAAGCAGCTGTACCCGTTCGCAGGTGTTCTGTGAGTGCAGCAGCTCCTCCGAAGGTTTCTCCAGCTCTGCCATCTTCAGCTCCAGTGAGATGTTTCTCTCCTCAGCCGTCTGTCTCTCCTGAACCTCCGTCTCCAGTCTCCGCTGCAGCTCCTCCATCTGCTTCTCCAGCTCAGAGATGGTGCTTTTCTCCTCATGTGACGGTGTAGGTTGAGCCTCCAGCATGTTCTGCAGATGTGAGAGCTTCATCTGGAGCTCAGCGTTCATCTCCTCTGCCGTCTGCTTGCTCTGAGTCTCGGCCTCCAGCTGACTCTCCAGTGACGACACCTTCTGCATCAGCTCACTCGCACGGGGAGAGTCTAGAAAATGACTCCTGAACGGAGGAAATCAGGACAAGATGAGGTTTATTTTCATTGCACTACAAGTGGACACACAGTGGAAAGAAATGCTGTCTCTTACAGGATCAGTGTTACATAAACAATCATAAGCATGAACAAAACTAGATATAAGAGTTATTTTAAACATAACAGAGCTTGTTCTCACCCCTCAGAGGAGCTGCGGACAGTGATGCTGCTCATCTCCATGTCCATATTGGGCTCCTCCAGAGCAGTGAAGTCAAAGCGGCTGTCAAACTCATCCATATCTGAACACAGCAACATTACATTAGTCAATGTTATACAGCATTGTCCCTGTTAAATAATCCTACTAATAAATACAAAAAAATTGAACAAATGAAAGTCCTTGAGCTCATACCCTCTCCGACGTCAGCCAGAGAGCAGTCCGCTCTCCTCTTCTTGAGGTACGGCTCTGCAAAACTCATGTCAGTGGAGCAGAGATCCTCATTCAGCAGATGAGCAGATCTCAGTAGTTTCCCACCCCACGTCACTCTCCGCTTGGGGACCTTGAGGTGTAAAACACAACACAGAACATGGTTTGGATTTCGGGTCATGATATCAGTAGGGTTCTGTAAAAATGCACCGTCAAATAATAATAAAATAAACTCTACAAGCAAAATACAACACAAAATGAATGCCACATAGCAATGATGATCCTAAAATAAACAGCGCTTTCGAGCATCTAACAGTAGTTAGAGTTACACAAACGGTCAGACTGTGCATTTATATAGCGCATTTATTGTGCACAGCCATACACCAAAAGCGCTTCACCATCATGAGGGTGGTCTCGACACCCATGATGCGACGGCAGCCACAGGTAGGCCCGTCACAATATCGCACAATACATGGACATGACCTCAATGATTTTTGGTGATGCAATATATATATATATCGCCCATACATAAAAAACAATTCTTGCAACATTTGAGCTACATTTCTATCTCTATTGGAGGTGCCAGTGTCAGTATGGTAAAAAAAAAAACACTGTAGTATTTACCATAAATGACTAAAGTATATTTTGATGTGGGTGCCTGACAACTGAACCTAGATCTGGTAGCAGATATCGCAGCCTCTGTTACTTTTCACCTTGCATTTTTTTATTAATCTATATTATTATTTATTTGTTTAGGATATGTGTTTTCACATTCTGATTCCAATGCCTAATCATTACATTGTTAAAATGACTATGATTAAATTAAATATTCTTTAGAATGAAATATGATGTGTTCTTTGGAAGAGTGTACTTGCATATGATGATATTATATTGTCATTCTGGCATTAAATAATAAGTGGCTTAAAATGGCGAAATATTTTGGTGCAATATATCGTACAACAAAAAATAGATATCGTGACAGGCCTAGCCACAGGACAACAGCGCCAGTGCTTCCCCACACACCAGCTGGAGAGGAGAGATAGTTATACAGCCAATTCAGAGGATGGGGATGATTGGGAGGCCGTGATGGGTAAGGGCTGATGGAGGGAGTTTGGCCAGGACACCGGGCATACACCCCTACTCTTTATGAGAAGTGCCATGGGATTATTAATGACCACAGAGAGTCAGGACCTCAGTTTAACATCTCATCCGAAAGACAGCGCTCACTGACAGTATAGACCCTCTCAATGTGGTAATCTCATTGGCCCTTGAACATTTACTGCTTGTTCTAATACTACATCATAACTGCAACAAGAGACAATTCAATCATATTTTCATGTTAAAACAGTTATCATAACATTATTTATCAATATGTGGCTCTTTTTGGATTCTCGGAAGCGATGGAAATAAAAAAAAAATCTAAACAGCATGTACATTAGGACCATTGTTATTGTTTACATTCCTCAAAATGGTCTATAGCGTCCCCTTCACTATACTGGGGCATTAGGACTCGCACAGACCGCAGGTTGAGCGCCCCCTGCTGGCCTCACTAACACCACTGCCAACAGCAGGCTAGTTTTCCTATGTGGTCTCACATCCAGACACTGACCAGGCTAAGCCCTGCTAAGCTTTAGTGAGCAACCGCTCTTAGGCTGCAGGGTGATATGTGGCTGTGATTGAAGACTACCAAAACAAAATCTAAGTAGATTAACCTGCACAGATTATTCCATTTAAAAACAACAATGCGAGCTAGCAAAAAAAGTGCAAATTTTGACTTTAAAGAGAAAGATTAGGTGAAAGATTAGACCCTCAATTGGTTCCAAACCAGTTTGAGCTTCTTTCTTCTGATGAACAGGAAAGGTTACATTTTGAACAATGCTAAAAAAACCCTGTAACCATTGACTTCAATAGCAGGAAAAACTAAAACTTTGAAAGTCAGTGGTTACAGGTTTCCTACTTCCTTTAAAAGATCTTCATTTGTGTTCAACAGATGAAAGAAACCAAAGGTTTGGAAGTAAAGGGCAAGCAAATAATGGACCCTTTTCACAAGCTTATGACGCGTGTAACGCTCATCAGCATCTTAAATCCTTTGAAGTTTTTAATATTCTGTTTTTTTAAAAGTGCATGAACATTTACATGTATTTATGTTTGTATTATATCATCTTTGCTTCAAATTACAAAAAACTAATTACCGCTTGTGTGAGGGGTTTCTAAGGTCTATGGGACAGGACAGTAAATCTGATGTTAATCTCTCCTCTGACTGCTGTCATCAGTTTCACACTATTGTTTTCCGCTTTCTGTAAGTCTTTATAACATCATCCTGGAGTTTTTATTTTATTATTTGAGCAAATAAGATTGTAAATAAATTATTTGTTGTATTCTCCCATTCACTGCGGGAGTTTTCCAAACTATGACAACTTCTGCTACTGAGAAACCCAGAAAAGTGATTTGGGTCTATTACAGAATTGCCAGTTTTGAGTGAAGTGTAACCGGCGTCATCTGTTACCTTCGGGATGAGCGCAATGTTAGATGAAGTAACTAGTAACTTGGTCAGGTTCTTGATGCGGTCCTCCTGCTCTCTCTGGAGCTGGTCTTTCTCCTGCAGGAGCTGACAGAGGGACTCCCGCTCGGTCGCTGTGGTTTGAGTCACAGACGAAACCTGTGAGAAACACACGAGGACAGGCTGAGTTATTACAAACACTGTAGAATACACGACACATGCCACTCGTATAGTTTTGAACGGGGGGAAGTGTAACGTCAATATGCTGAATGAAGCACCGCCTTCTAGTGCAGGAGCCAATCAATGAACACTATAGACTAATGCCTGTTTCACACCGCAAGTGCAAGCAGCGCATAAGCAGAGCGTGAGCAGCGCATGTTTTTTTGGCATCCATGTTAACAGATTAGAGCTTTCATACCGCAAGCAGAAGCAGTGCATCAGCGCATCAGTGAGAGCGTCACTGAAGCAGCAGTGCAGCGATAGTTTCGGCGCTGGGTCTATTTTTGCCGCGCTGCTCACGCTCAGTTAAAGTGACAGTGCATTGATAATGACCAAAAACACATTGAATGACAGTAAAAAGTATCAACTTTACCCAATAAATGCATCAATAATATCCACTGATTTATATGTGGTCAATCAAATGAACTTAAACAATTAAAAACTGCAACAAATATTTATATAGGCCCGAACTACAAAACCAAATGTAAAACAACTTTGGAGGAAGGTAACTAGATAGAATAGACAGATGATCTGTGCTGCTGCTGCCGATGAGTTGCGTGCTGCAGACGCAGTCAGTGTGAAAGGCAAATGCCTGCATGCTTCTTCTGCTCTACATACGCGCTGTGCACACGCTGCTCATGCCCTGCTTGCGGTGTGAAACAGGCGTTAGGATTCGGAGGGGCTCAGACCAGACGTGTGTTTAGGACAGATTCTGCAGCTTCATTATGAATGCTCTGGGGTTGACAAACACGCTGGAATCTCAGCGAATACTTTCTTCATACACAGGAGAAATAGATCCACAGAAATCGCAACTCTATGAACCAACTACACCTGAAAATAAATTCTCTCTGGTTGTAATCTGTTAGAAATTACCACAAGGCAAAGTTGACTGATGAGTCGGAGCCAAGTTGTGAATTACTTCAGAAGACCATCAGACAAGGCATTAATCAGAGGATGTTAATGTGTAACATGTAAACATAAACAGCCATAAAGGAGTTTAGTGTCAAGATCTCATTCCCTTTCAGTGTGCATTAGCACCGCCAAGCTAAAAAATGCTTATTTTGTGTGATTCAAATGTTTAGAAACTAAACGCAAGACAGCTGTTGTTTAATTTGATTGGTGAAAATGCAAGAAGCAAGCAAGAAGGTCGCTGGTTCGAGCCTCGGCTTGGTCAGTTGGCATTTCTGTGTGGAGTTTGCATGTTCTCCCCGTGAAAATGCTAGATAAGTTGGCGGTTCATTCCACTGTGGCGACCCCGGTAAATAAAGGGACTAAGCCGACAAGAAAATGAATGAATGAATGATTGTAAGCCTGGCAAACAGTTTTGGAGAACATGATGTTCCTCATTCAAACAGAAAGCCTGAGATGGCTGCCGAGAGGAATGACTTGCCTTAAAGGGACTTTGGTTATAAGTGGATTGTAGTCAAATGTAAAGCACATTCTCACCTCTTGCAGACGGCGTTTAAGATCCACTATCTCATTTCTGTATCTTCTCAACAGAGCTCCTTCATCAGAGACCTCAGTGACATGAGGGTCGTTCTTCATCCGTTTCGCAGCACTAGCAAACTTTAAAATCACAGTAAAAGACATTCAATGCAATATAGTGGATGCACAAAAAATAAATAAATAAATGTATGTGATGAACTGTTCCCATATTATCCACTAATCGACCATAGCTAGTAGCACAATTTCAATTTGCGACTGCATTTGGGCGGTCATCTCGTACCTGCAGAGTGCTGACGGTCTCGTCCACCGTGGCTGGAGTGATGGTGCAGATGATGACAGTTTTGGCATTACCACCTAAAGAGTTCTGCAGGATTCGGGTGAGTTTGCTGTCTCTGTAATTCAAGAAGCCCCTTTGGGATAAAACAGAAGCATTATCCTTACATTATATTCAGGATTTAAAGTGTTTATTAGCAAATGCAGTAATGAACAGGTTTCCTGTACAATCAGATTCATACTTTGCTGTCCACACTGAATGCAAAGTAAGGTGTAATGTATAATAAAAGAAAACAAAAACTAAAATAAATAAATATATCACTATAAAATGGGCATGCAAGAAAGCAAACACGTACAAACTATGAAATAAATATGAATAAAAAAAACATACAAATAAATTCATCCACACAAAAGTGTAAATGTTAAAAACTGTACAAAAATCCAGCATGAATAATGTGCAAAGTAGCAGCAGGGAACATGCGCAGTAATT
Organism: Danio albolineatus; assembly: GCA_903798035.1. Classification (NCBI taxonomy): domain Eukaryota; kingdom Metazoa; phylum Chordata; class Actinopteri; order Cypriniformes; family Danionidae; genus Danio; species Danio albolineatus. The sequence continues at coordinate 139 of CAIGQQ010028453.1, read as the reverse complement.
AAAATAACTCACTTCTGACTCTCATCGGATAATTTCTTGATGACTTGACCCAGTGTGAACAAACTGCGGTTTATATTGCAGCCTTCTTTAAAACGGGTACCTGGAACCAGAGGAACAATGCTTGTTTGTGTAAAATGTA
>CAIGQQ010028441.1:308021-323965 GCA_903798035.1 Danio albolineatus | reverse complement strand
ACACACACACACACACACACACACACACACACACACACACACACACAGATTGTCATTCAGTCAGTGAACAAACACTAAACACACTTTATTTTCAGCAGCTGCAGTCAGATTCTACCCCTTCCCTAAAGAGAACTGGGAAACCCCTACCCCTTCATGTGAACGCGCAAAACCAGGGGTAGTGGTGTCCCAATTCTCTTCATCTTGAAGGCCTAGGGCTAAGGGCAAGGGGTATACACCCCTTCCAACCAAGATTTTCTGGGACCACACTCGAAACCAGGGGGTAAGAAAATGTCCCAGAATACACCACTACACCAGCAGCACGGCTACACACGACAGTCAGGACATCCACTCATTAGTATTGTTTGTCATTATTATGAATATTTACAACAAACAAGCAGATGTTTAACACATTCATAACTGCGCTTGTGTTTTACTGTCAGGCTTTAGAAACAGACTAAAATAAAATTTGGCGATCTATAATCCCTCATAATGACTCCTGTACAGCAGTCCCACACCATTCTGACACTGGATGACACTGGAATACCCTGTCAGTAATGTCTAGTGTCTGGGAATGAGCTTTTACAGTGTCTGCTATAATGTTAATGTTGTTTTCGTGTGTTTACACAGATAAATATGGCCACTGTGTAAATGCGCAGTACAGTTATGAGCTTATTACCACATTAGATTGTGATGATAACATGATATACACCTTCAGTGATTTCCTGAAGATAAACACCAAACAATAACACAACTGGAGTAACTCCAGCAGTCGTGATCGTCTGATCTCATGTGAAGCAAGAGATCTCGATGACATGATGATGACGTGTGCAGGTGCTGTAGTGCTGGCCCATTTCTTAGGGGTACATTTTAAAGCCCTTTTCCTTCACACTCTGTACAAAACTAGAATTGGGATTGGGCCTAAATTACTTTAAATATGATGTATATTTTCATTATCTCTAAGCAGACTCATAACTGAATGATTCTGAGCTCACAGTCATTGATTTGTGATATGAGACTTGGTGTAATCACTCATTTAAATATTTACATAATCATCGTTCTGATGAGAAATTAGATTGTGGAGCTCCAATACAAACACTATTACTGTATTTTCACTTCAACAGTTAATGGTTAATATTGAAGCTGATAGTGGTGTGTGTGTGTGTGTGTGTGTGTGTGTGTGTGTATGTGTGTGTTATATATCTTGAAAATGCTGATATATAAATGCTTTTTAAGCTTTTAGAAAAATATATTTTTCATTTTTTTGTAATAAATGTTGCATTTTTCATGAATCCTTCCTGCATTTTAGCGTGTCTAAAACATAAACAGAATATTAAGAAAATAGATTAAACCTCTTTTGTTGTTTGAAAGCAGGGTAGTTCTTTAATATATATGTTGATATATTCCTAGCCAATAATTTTCAGAGGGCTGTTACATTTAGCTGAAAATCACAATCAAACTAAAATAAAAATTGCTGTCAGGAAAGAGTTAAGGGCCTTCAGCGTTACGACATTGACAGGATCTGATGTTGTCAAGCTTATATTTCCTCTTTAATATCACAAGACTTACATTATCTTTAGTAGGCGACCAATATTGCCCCTTAATTGACGGTAAAATAAGCATCCTTTAAAGGGCCAGTCTCAGCGGGGTGTTTTTACACCTCTAGTTTGGAAAAGCTCAGGAAAGTGGAAAGTGTCCAGCTCTGTTTCGGTGGGAGTGTCGGGAGAGAGAAAGAGGGAAGGTTTTGCATAAAAATGGGAGTTTCCATTTGTGCATGCGCTGATGTTCAAACAGGCAAAACAAACACACAGACGCAGAGGAGAAAGACAGTGACTGTGTTTACATGGACGTCAGTCATCCAATTATTTGCCAAATTATTAATTTATCTACTTTAAATGCAGTTTGGCACTTTCACTTTTATTCAAGAACATTTCCTACATGTCCCCCGTGACAAACCAGATGCAGGAACTGCTGGAGGAGTGCAGTTTTAATCGAGTGTGTTAGACCGCACGGCGTATAAGAGAAAAACTCTCAGCATTTCTCGGTGACTTAGATGCACTTGGTAGGCAGCGTCAGAAAGCAGTGTTTGTATAGACTATCCTGCCACAAAATGCGGTGAAAATTGTAATAGTTTGACTGCGGTGTTTATGTTTACACTGGTAGAGCAGCATCTACAGCGGATCTTTCAGTCTATAATACTGTAGTGATGTTAACCTGCTGTAAACTCAGTAACAGCTCTAATCACTCTGACTGAGGTCTGTCTGTAAACACTGAGAGAGTACTGCTGACCAACTAACTTCACCATCTGAAAAAACACACAAACACCACTGATCGCTCACTGACCACATCTGTAGAGCAGGACTATCAACATGAACTGGAGCCGCGTCTGCTTTAAAAGGAGACGAGCGGCAGATCCAGATTTCACTATTTCCAGATATGAAAAGCTCTCAGGTAAAAAAATTTATTTCTGAAAAATATGCGCATTTCTGCTGCCTGTCGCATGCACTGTAGTCCACACGTGAGTCCAGCTGCGCTGTCATAGTGGGAAATGAAAACAAAACCTTTGTTGCAGCACATACACACAACACTGGCGGCCTGTGTCTCCAAACAATTCTTCTTCATCCACTTGTTTTGGCAACACAACGAGGCGTCTCTCTGCTGCCTGAACACTGTAACAGGTACAAACAGTCCTCAAAGCTATCATGCATGTTAATGAAGTTGCACTGCATACACAAAAGAGCGGGCTGATTGGTTTGAACCAAGTCTTTCTCATGAATTAATGCTGCACACTCAGATACATCACAATGCACTCGCCGGTACAGACATTCACTCTCCACGCTGGAATACACACATGGATCTCATCGGCGTGACGCAGCTTCAAACATTTATCTCAAACTGGAAGAACGAATTTGCTTGAAATAATGCAAAAACAATCAATTTTCACTCTTTACTGAAATATATGTGTCATCATAGTGTTTATAGCAGCGCTGGACACATATAATTGTCAATAGCTCAAACTATTCGTTTTGGTGTTTTGTGACCCTTTAAGAAAAGCCTGATCTTTCTGTGTCAGTCTGAAGCAGGATACACTGAACTGAGGCTAGTTTACTTATTAAAACACTGAACTCATCATGAATGAGATGGAGAAAATGAAAGGATACATGTGCTGAGGCAAAATCAGATGCTCAAGACAGCACCCCAATAATAATGACTTGTGTTTAAATGGAGCAGTTTTATGACCGAGGATTGTGATATAACAGCAGAGCATTCATTTAATCCTTATTTTCTGTGGATAGAAAATACTTTCCTCCACTCACATACTCTGGTGAGGACATACAGAAGATACAGCTTGTAGAACAATCATGTCTATGAAGAGCAAGTCATTCACTATTAACTAATGTAAAGGGAGCGGGACTCATTTCAATAATTAACTTTATTTATTATCAAATGACCTCTTCAGTTTGGCCAAGAGTCTGTAAAACAAAAGTTCTAATGGCCATTCATTTTACACAGCACAGCCTGCGTCTAGCCTCATGTAAAACCAGAATGGATTTTAAACAGATTATTATTAAACTGAAACTGAACAAATTGAAATTCTGAACAAATGTCATTATTTTCTGTACTGGTTTGTGAATATTTCTTGTGAAAATTCTGCAGCTCATAGATCCTGCTTCCCTGACAGAAGCTGCCTTTTTGATTTTCACAGGATTATAATTAATGTGCACCAGTACAAAGCAGTGTAAGGATGGTTATATCTCTCCATAATAATAATACCCTGAGAATTGTTATGGAATTCCACGAGAGAAGACCACGGGAATGGTCAGGCACTAAAACAATAAACTTTCTAATCTAAGAAGAAGATCACGAGACCAGCTGTTCAACTATTCAATTCAAGTCATCCTGAGCTTATCTTCCTGACTGTATGTCTTTGATAATACCAGAGGGAATGCAGCAATGTGAGACTTTGCTCCTTTCACACCAAGTTCCCTTCTTGACCTTTCAGTTACCTTCTCCATCAGAGCAAATCATTTACATTCCACCTAAAATGTTCAAGGTTTTAATATGGTGTATCTTATAGCTTTATCTTCATGTTTGGTATCATTTTAAATGTCTCTGTGAGAGTGGTAAAGTGGTCTTGATGTCACTGTGATATTTCACTTGTATTTGGTTATTTGGGTTTTGACTTTGATCAAATCTCTGCCAGATGCTCCCCCCTCCAGAGATGATTAACACATCAAATACATTAGGCAAGGGTCACTGTGACGCCCTGTTGGGTATATAAGGTAACAATGTTGTTTAGGCCATTGGGATTTCAGTAACGGAAGACCCCGTTGTAGTGTATGAGTGTCTGAAGCTCTGAATCAGAACTCATTTACTACAACAGATTTCTACATAGTCAGGTATTCACTCTTAATTTATCTTGGAGGAATCGATGTTGCACAATTTGAATTGGCTTACCTTGTGTAATTATGAGAATTGGAATGGTAAATCTTTGCCTGAAAAATAAATGTAAAATTCTTGTTTAACTAAATATCTCATGAGATTATTTGAATCTAGTAGATTGTCTTAGGCTGGAGTTTCCGCAGACCTACGACCGGGATTCGTCATACAGTCAGGCTAAAATGGATGAAGCATTTTGGCACAACATTTAAGACCTGCTGATTTCTGACAATCTACTGACTTAGTATGATATAATCTAGTGGTGAATTAAAACTTTCTTTATGTATGAGCAAGCATGGGGCGGCCTATTATTACATAAAGGAAATTAGTTTACAGTTATATCCTCTAAGAACCAGAAACGGCGAGGATGTGTCCGTGAGCAGATGTATCTGGCCAGCATCCTGACTCCAGGCGACTTCGGGTAAACAATGAAGCATTAACTGAAAATAAGGATTTATTAGGTTAATCAATCTAAATTAGACCAATTCATAACCTATAAGGTAATCGGCTTGAATTGGATGAATGAATTTCTAAATTATAATAAATTGGAGTCAGATTAAATTCGGAGATGAAGGCGAATCAAAATACGTTTTCATAAGTAAAAATATTTCTTTTCACATGTGCTAAAAGGCTTACATGCATTTACCTTCACCCATATTGTTAGCTCCTTCATTGGACTAATAAATGAACCCTTACAGCAGCTTTCACCACACAATAGCACAATAGAACGTTATAAGTTGTTTAATGCATCTCTGAAAGATACCACTGCCATCCAGAAGTCCAGCAAACAGTTGGAAAGTTGGCTGACCAAGGTCGACAAGTCAGAACTTCCAAGCAGACTTAAGCCTGGATCTACCAGCACTCCATCTGACCACGCATCCTGTTGCCTATGCTGGTTAATTCAGTCTCTATGTCAACAGTAGAGTCCCTGGAAAGAAAGATTACATGCTTTATAGCAAATGGCTAAGCCTGCCTCACAGTCTCAGCAGTGTAGCCCTCTTTGGGACAAGTAACATCTTACAGCTACCTTCCAATGCACTCACTGAAGAATTTAAGGTGGCATGCACAAGACAAGCCCTGCAGTACAGAGACTCCTGGGATCAGAAAGTGTCAGGAGCTGGCATTGAGGTGAGAACAGGAAGGAAGTTGAGGGCAGAGTCACGCCTCGGGCAGAAGGAGTTGGTTGGCTCACTGGCAACAGGGAGAGCTGGCTTGGGATTTTTTCCAAATACCCTAGTGGGCAAGGCCAGAGGAAAGGAGAGACACCAGCTAATCCAGGAAGAAGTTTGAGCTGGTGTGGAGGAAGAGTGAGTGAGCAGGACAGTGGGGCTGAGGCAGCAGAGGGCATGGGCAAAGTGGGAGTGTAGCCTACAAGGTAAGATCACCTGAAAAAACATCATGCAGGCAGACTTCCAGCACATCCGATTCCTCATCCAGGCTGTGTACGATACACTACCAAGTCCAGCCAACCTTCATGTGTGGGGCAAGATCGAGACTCCAGCATGCCAGTTATGCTCTGGTAGGGGATCATTACAACAGCTATTGAGCAGCTGTCCACTGGCAGAAGGACGATACTGTTGATGGCATGACCAAGTACTGAAGGCGGTGGCAGAAAGCATCAGCAATGCCCTCAACTCTGGTAAGTTCCATCTTGACCCAAAAAGGAAAATGGACTTTATGAAAGCTGGGGAGGAACTTTGCCAACTGCAAAGGGAAAGGTTGGGCCTCTTCCACTGTTGCAAGTTGACTTGGGGAAGCAGTTAAAGTTCCCAGAGCACATAGTTACAGAATCACTCTGACCAGACATTAGCATTTCTGAGGCAACAAGACCGTTGATTTCGCTTGAACTCACATTGCCCTGGGAAGACTGGATGGAAGAGGCAAATGGAAGGAAATGCTCAAAGTACCTGAGACTAGTAGCGAAGTGCCAGGAAGGGGGCTCTAAGACACACTGTGAGCCAATAGAAGTGGGCTATAGAGGATTTCCAGGGTGTTCACGCTGTAAAGTCTTCAACTAACTAGGCCTAGTTGTAGCAGCTTAGATGAGGGCCATTAAGTCAATTTGCCAAGCTGCAGAGAAAGCCATAAGGTGGCTTTGGATAAAGAAGGTCGATCCTTGAGTGATGGTTACTGGGACGCAAGCTGTGGAGGTGATGATGGTGTGGATGATGGATTGCACACAAGTAGAAATAAGAAAGCCAGGATTTCAGCAAAAGTGAAGTTTAGGAACCACTGGTCAAGGAAACACTACAAAGAGCATAAAAAAGCTGGCACAATACCTGCTCCAAAACCTCACACACATTGCTGACCTGATATTGTACGGTTCTTCAGAAGAAATGTAAGGAAGAAGATTCACTGCTCAACTAAAATGCTGAAACTGTACAGTGTTAATATGAGGTTTAATATCACAGTTAGTGTGAGAAATGCCCCAAAGAGCTGAAATATTTTTCAGATTTGTATTAATATCTGGAGACTAGAATGGGAGTGAAGTAGGCTACAAAGTAGCTTTTCAAAATAAATCTTCAAAACTATTACAAAAAAAAGTTAAGAATGAGAGTAGTTTTTAGTATAATAATAATCTAGCATTGCACTACGCTAGATGGAGTCTATGTTGTATAAAACAAATTGCCATTAGAACTTTTGTTTTATAGTAAGCCAAACTGAAGAGGTCTTTTGAATAAAGACTTAATTAAAAAAAAGATTTATGAAAACTAATTTTAAAAAACTAACTTCACATTAATTTATACTATTAATACATACAAGCTGTATCATCTGTATGTCCTCTGACAGTAAACTGAACATCAGAAAAGACCTTTAGTGTGTTTTTAAAGCTGATAAATGTAAAAGGGCAGTGATGCTCCACATACTTGAGTTTGCCTAGTTTGTAGTTTGGACACTCCAGTTTTTCAGAGAGCAGCTTGACTCCTGAATCTCCTGGATGATTGTAGCTCAGATCCAGCTCTCTCAGGTGTGAGGGGTTTGAACTCAGAGCTGAAGACAGAAAACCACAGCCTTCCTCTGTCACCATACAGCCAGACAATCTACAAACACAGCAATAATCCACGTCACACAGTTGGACAATCACACATCTCTTTGTGTTATGAAGATGCTGACTGCTGCTTCTCCTCATGTGAACAGCAGTGATGAACACACACATCCTGATGACCTCTCCTTATTGATTAACCCCTGAGATCAGCAAACACACTCACACACTCAACAAGGACTCAGAATCCTCTTTATAACTGTACAGAGCAAAGACATTGTTCATAATACATCACATGAAGCTGTAAAGTCTGCTGTGAGGAATAAGCCACACTTTATCTCAGAAGAAAATCTTAAAGTAGATTTAAGATAATGTTAAATGTGTAATTGAAAATGAGCTGATTTTATTATTTTTATCTATTTTATATTATGGAAAATGCTGTAAATAAACCAAAACAAACACAAACTCAGGCTGCTTTCACACCTATTGATCGATTGTTTTGTTCTGAAACTGACAATTGAATAAAATTGATACATTGTTTATTGTTGTTCTTGGTGCGACTCGATTTGGTTTCACACTACAAAGTTTTTAATTGGACCAAAATAGTTAAAACAAGTCACGTGCGAGTAAACTCTCCTTACACTGGTCAGAGTTTCAGGATTTATTTTTCAGAGTACCACATATTCTGCTCAGCTGTTATACATCCTTAGTTTAATTTATGATGAGCAATAAGACGTTATAGGCAAGGCAAGGCAAAGCAAGTTTATTTATATAGCACATTTCATACACAGTGGCAATTCAAAGTGCTTTACATAAACAGGAATAAAATTGAAGTATAAGAAAAATAAAAACAAATCATAAAAAACAGATAAAACCAGATTAAAATGAGTTAAGACAAGTTATAAAAGAATGAAAAGAAAAGAAAGACACAATAGTGCGATCTGTCGGACGTAGCACAGTACTCATTCAGTAAAGGCACAGCTAAACAGATGTGTTTTCAGTCTTGATTTGAATGTGCCTAATGTTGGAGCACATCTGATCATTTCTGGAAGCTGATTCCAGCAGTGGGGGTCGTAATAGCTAAATGCAGATTCACCCTGCTTTGACTGAACTCTTGGAATTTCTAGTTTATGTGATCCTAAAGATCTGAGTGATCTGGTAGGCTTGTATTCAGTCAGCATATCTGTAATGTATTGAGGTCCTAGGCCATTTAGTGATTTATAGACAAGTAATAATACTTTAAAATCTATTCTGAATGTAACAGGGAGCCAGTGTAGAGACCTGAGGACAGGTGTGATGTGCTCTGATTTCCTGGTTCTGGTCAGAATCCTGGCCGCAGCGTTCTGGATGAGCTGCAACTGTCTGACTGTGTGTTTGGGAAGGCCAGTAAGGAGGCCATTACAGTAATCCACCCTGCTGCTGATAAAAGCATGAACAAGTTTCTCTAAGTCTTCACTGGAAACAAAGCATCTAATTCTTGCAATGTTTTTAAGATGATAGTAAGCTGATTTAGTTACTGCTTTGACATGACTGTTGAAACTCAGATCTGACTCCAGAGTCACACCAAGATTCTTGACCTTATTTTTTGTTGTATGACCCTTAGAGCCAAGGTACGCATTCACCTTGAGAACCTCATCTCTGTTCCCAAATGCAATGACTTCAGTTTTCTCTTTGTTTAACTGAAGGAAGTTTTGGCACATCCAACTGTTAATTTCGTCAATGCATTGGCAGAGGGTGTCAATGGGGCTGTAGTCATTAGGCAGTAATGCTATGTAGATCTGAGTGTCATCAGCAAAGCTGTGGTAGGAGATTTGGTTCTTTCTCATTATTTGGCTCAGAGGGAGCATATAAAGGTTGAACAGGAGAGGTGCCAGAATTGAGCCTTGTGGGACTCCACATGTCATGGGTGTCCACCTCGACCTATGGTCACCTATACTGACATAGTAACCTCTCCCTTCAAGGTACGATCCGAACCATTTGAGGACCATCCCAGACAGCCCAACCCAGTGTTCCAGCCTATCCAGAAGTATGCTGTGATCGACAGTGTCGAATGCAGCACTGAGATCCAGCAATACCAGCACTGTTAGTTTGCCTGAATCTGTATTTAGGCGTATATCATTGATTATCTTTATAAGTGCGCTCTCTGTACTGTAATGTGCTCTGAAACCAGATTGAAAATCGTCTAAACACCCTTTCAAGTTTAAGAACTTGTTAATCTGGTTAAAAACAACTTTTTCAATGATTTTGCCAATGAAAGGGAGATTTGAGATTGGCCTGTAGTTGCTCAGTAGAGTGTTATCCAGGTTGCTCTTTTTCAAGAGGGGTTTAACTACTGCAGTTTTAAGTGAGTTTGGAAAAATCCTTGAGAGAAGTGAAGCATTCACCACTTTCAGAAGATCCATTTCTAGACAGTTAAACACAGTTTTGAAGAATGATGTGGGGAGCGTGTCAAGATCGCAGGTTGATGTTCTCATAATTTGCACAATCTCTTCAAAGATTTTACCATCAATTTCCATGAAATCAGACATAATGTCTGATTTCTGAAGTTGAGCTTGTCTGACGTCGACACAACTTGGCTGATTGGATGAGCTGATTGCCTTTCTGATATTATTGATCTTATCAGTAAAGAAATGAGCAAACTCATTACATTTGCTTTCAGAGAGTAGTTCACTAGGAATCCTACTGGGGGGGTTTGTGAGTCTCTCTACCGTTGCAAAGAGGGTACGGGTGTGATCTATATTGCTGTTTATAAGGCTTGAAAAGAAAGTCTGCCTAGCAGTGTTTAGTTCCACATTAAAAGCATGAAGACTGTCTTTATAGATATTGTAATGGACTACTAGTTTCGTCTTCCTCCACATACGCTCAGCTTTTCTGCATTGTCTTTTCATCATCTTTACAGATGTTGACCTTGTCCAAGGTCCTTTCTGTCTGCCAGTTCTCTTCCTGACTTTAACAGGAGCAATGTCATCTATGACATTCTTAACTTTAGAATTAAACAAATCAAGGAGAGAATGGACAGAGTCTGCAGATATGCTTGGTTATAAGCAAAAAGGTGTGCTTTAATTTTAACACCCACAGACATCGTCACCAAATATGAATCAGATTTTTCATACATGGCCTCATTTCAGATGTCAAGGGTTGTAAAAATCTATCTATTTAATCATTATTCAATCAATCATGAATTATGCATTATAAGCTTAAATTACAGAGAGAAATGACAGTTGAAGAGAGACTGCAGTCAGATCATGAAGCAGATCAATGTTGATCTTTCTCTCGAGGTGTCAGTGCAGAAATGAATGAAACAATAGGCCTAATACAAAGTATTATAAGATTAAAATATGGAAAAATGATCAGATGGTACTTTCTGTCAATGGATAAACAGCTCTCATCTTTCACTTTGGTAATCAACATGAAACAAACATTCTCCGGTAGGAATGATGACATCCCACCCTACTTATAATTCTCTTTTTATATAGCCACAGTCTCTTTGTCTCCTGTCTGACAGTCACTAGGTCTGTCAAGTCCACTTTTGTCAAGTCTAGAAGTTCAAGTCTGAGTCAAGACCGAGTCCAAAGAGATTTAATGTCAAGTTATAGACTAAATAAGACTAAATAATCTAAAATATTTTGATTGAGTTCTTGTTATACAAGAGACATTGTAAATTAATCATTTTTAATTAATTGTAATGATCAAAATGTATGAGCAAAGTAAAAACACTTTAGGATCAAATTAGTCTATTTGTTTTGTTGGTGAAACAGCATACAGTATATTGCTGAACTCGACTGATATCAATGTCCAAGTTCCAGTCTGGATGCTAACAAGTCAGAGAAAATTCTTCAGTTAGATAATAAGAGTGTCATGTGACTTTTATATAGTTTTAAGAAACTGCAGAATGCACAAATATCACAGCATGTCAAACCTTCACCAGGGCTCAAAACCCCACAGACATCATAAGGTTAACTATCTCTTTTTCACTGTTATTTGTTTAATTTATTATTATTTGTTCAAAAATATTTGACAATTCTTAAATATACCTTTCCAATAATTTAATTCAAAATTCAACATTTTGCCATTTACTCAGTAATGCTTTTAAACACATTTGCCTATATACATACTGTTGTTTAAAACCACACCCATATATGTTTTGTTTCTTCATCCACCACTACACTGAGGAAAGGGACCTCCGTATTTATTAATCCAGTGTTTACCTAGCTTTTTGTTGCTGCAGTTGAGTGGAAAAGCATTTACCTCAGTATCTCCAGTTTACAGTTTGGACTCTTCAGTGCATCAGAGAGAAGCTTCACTCCTGAATCCTGCAGGTCATTGTTACTCAGGTCCAGCTCTCTCAGGACACAGCTTGAGGATTTTAGAGCTGCAGACAAACTCTTACAACACTGAGCAGTGACTTTACATGTGACCAATCTGAGAAAGAAGAGAGATTACATTATGAGTGTGGATTTTAATAATTCATCTGATTCATTTTATTAAACTATTGGGCTAATAATATGACAAAACTATTTGAATTTGTATTGTGTAAATTAGAACGACTAATGATCAATTGCTATTTAATAAAACTGAATATGAAATACCATCTCATATAGTTTTGATCAGATGTTTTTCTTGAATATTTTGAAATTAAAGAAAACTGCAAAATTCATAATGCAGAAATTCAGATCAAAAGCAGGTCAGAGGTCATCCACAGGAAAGAGAAGATGATCTCTGAGAAGTCAAACAAAGTATTCTGGGGGTTTTGGAGTGAGTGTACAGCTCAGGAGTTCACTACTGCTGAATTATGAATCGAACAGAGGTAAGTCATACTTAGAACAGGGAATCCATTTCCTCTTGGCAATTTTACATTACTGACTAAATTTTATTACTAAAGCAGCTTTCCACTATCGGGCTGAACGGTTCTCTTAGCTAAACCAGTCAGCATAGATACGGTTTCATTTTCCACTGTGCTGCTGATAATGCATCTGTCACTGCTACTCTGCCTGTGGATGACCTCTGACCCTCTTTTGATCTGAATTTCTGCATTTTGAATTCCAGAATATTAAACTTGATGTCCTGAATTTCTTCAATTTCTTTCTTCTACAACTGGGATATCCGACATCTAGGAACTCTGAACAAAAAATTCTGTAGTTTGATAATATATGTCTATAAAAACTGCCTAATAAATCAGTTGTCTTCAATTTCAAATGTTCAACATGCAAGTAAAGAAAGCAAATTCAAAACTATTTAAGATGACATATAATATTCTGTTTTATTAAATAACAATTGTCAATAAATCAAATGAACACAATTCAAATGAAAACAGCTCCATCATATTACTAGCTCCACATGTCTCCAGTTTATAGTTTGGACTCTTGATAACACACAAGTGATGGGAAGTCTTCTCCACGAAACTGAACTTTTAGACATTTTATTTTAATAAACTGGTTATTTTACTCTACAACATGATTAAAAATCATAAATTATTCATGAAAATTTTACGTTCTACAAAAAATTATTTGTTTGCAGTCTTTAATTACAAAAAAAGAATGGCATAATTTTTATTGTAACAATTTTTAAATAATATTAAAGCAGAAAAGAAATGTTTGCAAATATTTCTCATAATGTCATAATTGATTTGTATACAAATATGTATCTTCATGTGGCATAAGTAGTTATTCTGTGTACTGAGTCTATCTGGTGAGATATTGTTATGATACAAACATTCTGTATTCCACAATTTTTTCATTAAAAATCTGTGTACCTGGTACCAGGTACAAAATGACATCATCAGGAAATAACTGTAGTCTGTCTGTGTCAATAAGGCCATATGCAAAACTGCATGAAATCTTACAATGTGTATTTTCATTGGATGTGGGTATGGGAATCTTTTTAAATCAGAAAGCCAAATTCAGGCAGAATTACTCAAATTAGCCCAAAAGCTTAAGACTTAAAGTATATGCTAAAAACAGTTGCAATGATTGGGGAAAAATAGAGCAGATCTCTTAGGTTTATTAATCTGATAAACTGTGAAAAATGACACACATGCACAGTATCATCAAGTCTAGGAAAAAAAATCTGTACTGGTGATCCAAAAGCCACTGCAACTGATTCTATGGAGTGCTTGCTGGAACCGTTCACTTGGAAGATCATGTTTAAATGAAATGATTTCTTTGTGAATCAGCCATCACTAAAACAAAACAAGCAAAAATAAAATCTATCAATCATTTAACGAGAGCTTAAGCTCAGACCTCAGTGTCTCCAGTTGACAGTTTGGACTCTTCAGTCTATCAGACAGAAGCTTCACTCCTGAATCCTGCAAGTCATTGATACTCAGGTCCAGCTCTCTCAGGACACAGTTTGAGGATTGTAGAGATGAAGACAAACTCTCACAAGACTGAACAGTGAGTTTACATGTGACCAATCTGAGAAAGAAAAACACAGATTACATTAACAGTGTATTTTTTGTAATTCATCTGATGTAAAAAAAAAAAACAAAAAAAAAACAAGTCAATCAATCAGGTGTTTGAACTCAGACCTCAGTATCTCCAGTTTACAGTTTGGACTCTTCAGTCCATCAGATAGAAGCTTCACTCCTGAATCCTGCAGGTCATTGTTACTCAGTTCCAGCTCTCTCAGGACACAGTTTGAGGATTGTAGAGCTGAAGACAAACTCGCACAGGACTGAACAGTGAGATTACAGCACTGTAGCCTGTGTAGAGGACAAACACAATATTTATGTGATCATCTGGGGCCTCATATATTAACAATGCTTATACACAAAAACTAATAAATGCAAATTTTTGTGTTTTTGTCCATTGGCGACTCTTAGAGGCAATGAAGTGAAGTTGCAAACATTAAACTATGAAGTGTAACAACCACCACATGCAAGAAACATTGCAATTAATTAGAAGTTGATAAGATATAAGACATTATTGCAACATGTCTTATAGGAATGCTCTTCAAATGCTCTATCCCAAAGAGCTCATTATATTATTGATTACAAATATAAAAGCAATAATTGTTAAAATGAAATGAATTATTTAGATTAATTCAATAATCTATAAATTAGTTAATAAATAAGTCAATGTAATGATAGTTGTAAGTGGCAGCACTGGTGTGCTTGTAACTATTGAACTGCCTATGAGGAGTGACTTCTCCAAAACAAAAGGATTTCTTTGGCTACTCTAAATTTCCCCAATAGTTGTAAAGTTTCTCATCCTGGATGCAATAGAAACACTGAACACTGGTCTCTGTGGCTGTACCTGCTGTCGCATTTTCTAAGTCCAAGTAAAGATAACCATGGTTTTGGGTCTGCTCATTTATTTTTTTGTCTAATTAATAGAGGCAACTCTCTCTGCTCAAAGGCTGTAAGCTCATCAAACCCTGTTCTGCAGACTGTCAAGTGTGCGGCAGTTCAGCTTGTCCTTCACCTTTAAATCAGATTATTAAGTTCATTTATAGTCCAATTTTCCAACCCCACCACGTTGTCAGCATCAGCCAAACATTGTATTAATAATTTGCATTCCATAAAGTTTATTTTCTCGCCAATTAAAATGTTTTTTTTTGTTTTGTTTTGCTTATTGCTTTTGCTGAAGTGATTTAATTTAACATAATGAAATGCATTTATTCAAGGGAAGAGACGAGGTAGGGTGTTGTGCTTATACATGTGCACTTAATTTCAGAAATGCAAAGTAACAAAGAGCAATTCTTTGTTACTGTATAAATTGATTTTTCTGGTTTCAGTACTTTACTTCACTATTTAATTTTCTGACTTTTGCTTTTGCTAAAGTGGTCTCATTAACATATTGACATTTATAATTTACACAATGTTTTTAGTCCAACTTTTCACTAAACACCCATTATTGGAAGACAGGAGATGTTTTTTTCTTTCTTTTTTTTAGGTTTTTATCTAAAAAAAAAAGATGGTACAGAGATGAAAGAGAAAAACTTCTGGACACTGTCAATATAGGGTCTCACTTTCCCACAGTACAGTTTTCACTGGCATCTTTGGATGTTACTATGTATTGTGGTACTTGACAAAGAGTTACCAAAGTAGCCCTGAGCCCATGTGGTGATTTAGCTTATAGATGAATGAGGATTCTTGATGCAGCACCCCCTGAGTGTTCGGAGATCTTGGTTGTTCAGCTTAGGCTTGCGACCTTGTCCTTAACGCACTGAAATTCCTCCAGATTCCTTGAATCTTTTAATGGTGTTCTCCTGCACTGTTGAAGGTTAAATATCCAAACGTCTTCCTCTCTTTCTTTGAGGAACATTGTTAAGAATTATTTCAATCATTTCCTCATGTATTCATTGGCAAACTGGGGATCCTCTGCCCATCTCTGCCCATCACCTGTTTCATATCACATCATTATTCTTACTAGGCCTAAACTGCTCCTGTCCCAACATTTTTAAAGTGCCATTTTAATGTTTAGTTATAAACATTACAATTAATGTAATTATTAATAATAATTAGTGCAATTATGAATAATATAATATAATATAATATAATATAATATAATATAATATAATATAA
>CAIGQQ010028441.1:290189-308011 GCA_903798035.1 Danio albolineatus | reverse complement strand
TATAATATAATATAATATAATATAATATAATATAATATAATATAATAATAATTAAACATTAAAACTGCACCTGGATCCACCTCTTTCATTGCTTTGCCTGCATGCACGATTCATAACAATGAACTCAATTTTCACACAAAGAAGTACAACACATACAAATTCACAAGGCAGTTATAAAATGGTTTTCAATGAGAGAGGATGACAACAGATGATTTGCATTTCTCAAATTCATCTACTATATGTCAGAGAAGCTGAAGACATGATAAGAAAACTGTACTGTACAAATATGCTTTTGCCTCACCAGCAACATCAGTGCTCGAAGATAATGTAGGTTAACAGCTTATTAGCTTTTTAGGGACAGTTCACCCAAATATTTACTCACCCTCATGGTTACAAACAATTATGTGCTTCTTTATTGTTGAACACAAATGTTTTTTAAGATGAAAAACATTAGCCGTTGACCTCCATAGAAGGAAAACAAATGCTTTGTAAGTCAATGGCTACTTCGTTTCAGCTTTCTTCAAAATACATTTTCTGCTCAACAGGAGAAAGAAACTTTTAGAAAGGTTTAGAACCACTTGAGGGTGAGTAAATAAATGATAGACAGTTTTGGGTAAACTATGCCTTGAACAACCACTGCCAATGGATTAATCTGAATATTATTAAAAACAATCTAAAATATTAAACAATTATCACAGAATTTTGAAGTGCCAACAACATTAATATTTCACATGTTCATTAACATGGTACAGTGCATTAGGAAAGTATTCATATCGCTTCACTCTTTCCATTTTTTTATGTTTCAGCCTTATTCCAAAATAAGGCTGTGTTATTTATTAAATTCGTTAATTAAATTCATTTATTTCCTCAACATTTTACACACAATCCCCCAAAATGACAAGGTGGAGAAAGAGTTTTTGAAATTATTGCAAATTTATAAAAAATAAAGAATCTGAAGAATCACATGCACATCAGTATTCACAGCCTTTGCTCAATACTTTGTTGATGCACCTTGGGCAGCAATTACAGCCTCAAGTCTTTTTGAAGTTGATGCCACAAGCTTGGTACACCTGTCTTTGGGAATGTTTGTCCATTTCTCTTTGCAGCACCTCTCAAGCTCTATCAGCTTATATGGGAAGCGACGGTGTACAGGCATTTTCAGATCTCTCCAGAGATGTTCAATAGGATTTAGGTCTGGGCTCTGGCTGAGCCACTCAAGGACATTCACTGAGTTGTCGTGAAGCCACTCCATTTATATTTTGGTGATGTCCTTTGGGTCATTGACCAGCTGGAAGGTGAACCGTCGCACCAGTCTGAGGAGCACTCTGAAGCAGGTCTTCATTCAGGATGTCTCTGTACATCGCTGCATTCATCTTTCCCTTTATCCTGACTAGTCTTCCAGTTCCTGCTTGCCAGTTCCTCCCCGAAGAACAACCGAACAGCATGATACTGCCATGCTCACCATGCTTCACTGTAGGGATGGTATTAGCCTGGTTATAGGCGGTACGTGTTTTCTCCAAATGTAACGCCTAGCATTCACTCCAAAGAGTTCAGTTTGAGATTCCTCAGAACAGGGAGTTTAGTTTCTGATGGTCTGAGAGTCCTCCAGATGCCTTCTGGCAAACTCCAGGCTGAGGAGTGGCTTCCGTCTGGCTGCTCTACCATACAGGCCTGATTGGTGGATCGCTGCACAGATGGTTGACCTTCTGTAAGGTTCTCCTCTCTCCACAGAAGAACGCTGGAGCTCAGACAGAGCGACCATCGGGTTAAGAATAATCAGTGGAAACAGATCGATTAAGAGCTTCACGGCAAAGGCTGTGAATACTGAAGTACATGTGCTTTTTCAGCTTTCTTTTTTTTTTAAAAAATTTGCATCAATTTCAAAAACTCTTTTAGTACATTGTCATTATGGGGGATTGTGTGTCGAATTTTGAGGAAATAAATGAATATAATCCATTTTGTAATAAGGCTGTAACAAAAAAGTGGAAAAAGTGAAGCGCCATCAATACTTACTGGATGCACTGTATATTGTATTATTTAATTTCAGAAAATGTCTCTTCCTTAGATGGAAGAAGGACTTTGACTTACAGAGCTCTTTTGGAGGATTTGATGACTGCTGATAGTCTGATGAGACACTCGTCTGATCTCTTGAATTTCTGAAGCTCAAACTTCTCCAGCTCCTCCTCTGAGGTCAACAACACAAAGACCAGAGCAGACCACTGGGCAGGTGAAAGGTCAGCAGATGACAGACTTCCTCTACTAAGGTGAGACTGAATCTCTTTCAGCAGAGTTTGGTCATTCAGTTCATTCAGACAGTAGAACAGATTGATGGATCTCTCTGGAGACAGATTTCCTTCAAGTTTCTGCTTGATGTATGCGATTATCTCCTCTTTGCTCTGGTCTCTGTCATCCTGCTGTGTCAACAGGCCTCGTAAGAGTTGTCGATTGGACTGGAGTGACAGACCGAGAAGGAAGCGAAGGTAAAGGTCCAGATGTCCACTCTCACTTTCCAGAGCCTTGTCCACTGCAGTCTTCAGTAAATCAATCATGGACACATTTTTTCTTTTTTCTGCTTGTGTCTTTTTTATGTCTAGAATTAGATGCTCATAAAGGGCTGCAATGAACTCTTGAATGCTCAAGTGAACAAAACAGTACATGGTACCAAGAATGATTCCTTTCTCCTTCTTAAAGATCTGGGTACACATGCCTGAGTACACCGATGCCTTATAGACGTCAATGCCACAGTCTTTCAGATCGCTCTCATAGAAGACCACATTGTTTCTTTCCAACTGCTGGAAGGCCAGTTTCCCCAGTGAAAGAATGAGGTTTGGATCCCAGGAAGCATCTGGTGTGTTTTCTCCATCATACTTTCTTCTGCTCTGCTGGATCTGAAAGTGGACAAAGTGTGTGTACATCTGTGTCAGAGTCCTGGGAGATTCCTGCAGTGTTTCAGCATTAGCCCTGTGTTTCAGTTCAGGATTTCTGTTCTCCTTCAAAATGTTCTGGAGAACAGTGGCTGAAATCCAGCAGAAGACTGGGATGTGGCACATAATAAAGAGACTCTTTGACTGTTTAATGTGATCAATGATTTCTCTGGCCTGATTCTGATCTGTGAGTCTCTTTCTGAAGTACTCCTCCTTTTGGGCATCACTGAATCCTCGTATCTCTGTCAGCCGGTCGATACAGTCCGCAGGAATCTTACTGGCAGCTGCTGGTCTGCTGGTGATCCAGATGAGAGCAGAGGGAAGCAGATTTCCCTTGATGAGGTTCGTCAGGAGAACATCCAGAGAGACTGATGATGATACATCACAACACGTCTCATTACCAGCAAAGCTCAGAGGAAGACGACATTCATCCAATCCATCAAGGATGAACAGGACTTTGAATCGTGTCCTTCTTGTAAGGTTCAGTCCTTCAGTCTCTGGGAAAAACTGAGTTATGAGGTCTTTTAGACTTTGTCTTTCTTTTTCCCTTAAGTTCATCTCTCTGAATGGAAGAGGAAATATGAAGCTGATGTCTTGATTTTCTTTTCCTTCAGCCCAATCCAGAACAAACTTTTGCACAGAGACTGATTTCCCGATTCCAGCAACTCCTTTTGTCAGGACAGTTCTGACCTGCTCGTCTTGTTCAGCTGCTTCAAACAAATGTTTGCATTCAACCTGTATCTCTAGTGACTGATGACGTCTGGAAGCAGCTTCAATCTGTCTGATCTCATGTTCAGTGTTGACCTGTTCACTCGCACCCTGAGTGATATAGAGATCTGTGTAGATGTTATTCAGAAGTGTGGAGTCTCCTTGCTGAGCAACTCCTTCAAACACACTTTGATATTTCTTCTTCAGGCTACATTTAAACTGATTAATGAAGAACAGCTCACCTAAACACAGGAGCAAAGAAACAGAGAGATTTAGTCTTGACTATTCCAGCTATATTTGTAAGTGTCAGTCTGTCTGATGGCCATGAGTCTCTTACCCTCGAGAGTATCAGCAGCTTGATCTTGCTTCATCTCTCTCAGGAAGAAGAGTGTGAGATCAAGAGCTGCTTCTGTGATTCTGCTTCTGTTCTCATTAAACTCCTTTACAAACTTTTGTCTGTTTTCTTCTTGTAAGATTTTCTTAAACTTTACCAGTTCATTTTTCAGAAATTTGATCATTTTGCTCTCAAGATGCTATGATTGAAGAAAAGAGATCAATATTTTTAAAAAAAAATCAACACACACTTGTACATCCGCAAACTAATCAATAATTGAAAATACATTCTAATAATATATTATTATCCAAGATGGCGCCGATGACGATGACAGCCTCCGTGTCGTGCTCTGCAGTAGTTTTTGTGTTTTTGTTAGTTTGTTTTGAGTTTTGTTGGTTTGTTTTGAGTCACATTCCTACAATTAGTTTCACCAGAGACGAATTGTTGGACATTCGGACCCATACACTGTAGGGGTCCAAGCTACATGAAATAGACCGATAAGGGATTTATTAGCTCATTTCAATGAATCGGATCTTGAAGATTCGAATCATTGATTCGACTCAATAGAGTCAGATTGAATCAGATCAAAAGATTCACACTTTATCTACCATTTGTCTAGCAAATAGGAAACATCGTGTTTACCAATCTTGTTTATATTATTTACGTGGCCAACGCTAATAGCATAACACAGTATTGGGTTAACTTTTAGCAAGGTAACAAAATCTACAGCTCGAGACAATGACTGATAAGCACATAAACGAGAACACAGTTCAAAATGAGAACAAAGATTTATTGAGCTACACTACGATACATGAAACTAACTACGTAATAAGCAAACAACAAACAAACGCACACACACATTCACACACACACACACAGAGGCAGTTCAGAGGATGCAAAATGAGTTGACAACAGACCCAAATCAATTCTAGTATTTCTTACTAGATCTTAGAATCACACCTGAGAAACCACAAAAGCAGAGATTCGGCTTATCTTTAACTGCTTAAGATTAATCAGCACCAGATCAGTTAGAGACAACGTTAGTTCGTGTTACTTGCGATTTTGCAAGTCTTGAATTTCCCTCGCCGGCCGGCTTGGCCTCGGGAAGCACGTTGGTCCTGACTGGGTGGTGACTTGCTTCGGTGACGTCTTTCAGTTCACTCCCTCGTGATTGGCTGTTGTTCTGGGTTACCGGGGTGACAGTCTCTGACGGGTGTCGGTTTGCGGAAGCTCGTGCGGTCTCGGCTGGTTCGAAACTTGTACGGAAAGTTCTTGGTGACCCAATCGCGTGGCGGAGCGGTGTCCGTGCAGAGCGAGAGGGGGCAGAGTGCACAACTAGCGTAGCTGATACAAAAAGCGAAGATTTTACGGTTGCAGGGCGGTTTTAAGCAACCTGGTCTGGTCCATCCCTGTGGCTCCATCTTTTAATGAGCAGTGACCATGAAAAGCGGGTACACGCCCCACATCATGTAGTAAAAGGTCAATCATTAACAGAGAATGCATGTGGGTTTCACATGCTAAAATCCCTTGTAAGTTTGTAACTCTTATATCAAAGGTTACAAAGTGAATATTACTTTGTACTAGAAACTTTCCATTTACATCACCGTATTGCAAATGTCAATAGCCTTAGTTTAATACCAAACACTATACATTTCAGACACACACAGAACTTTTATCTGTTAAAACAGCACTTTTATCTGTTAAAACAGCACATTGACTGTAAAACAGCACATGACGTCATCGGAAGGCGCCGAGAATGGCAGCCTCGGTGCGAAGCTCCCCAGCTGTTGCAATGTTTTTGTTTGTTTTTCCTGTTTTGTGTTCATCCAACATGATCAGTTATACCAGGGATGAGCTGCTGAACATTCTGCAGTGCACACCAATTGATCACCAGCCGGTTCTTGACTTCTCCGGCGTTTTGCAGAGCGTTGTCCTCGGCGGCGCGGCGTCTCTATGGAAACGCTACAAGACGCGCAGGCGGGGAAAGCGAGCCGGCGCGCTCATCAAAAACAGACTGCGCGGTTTCAGTATGCCGCTTCCTAGCATACATCTCGCGAATCTACGCTCTCTTCCTAACAAAATGGAGGAATTACTTCTGCTCACACGCATAAATAAGGACTTTAACAACTCTGCTGCGCTGTGCTTCACAGAAACCTGGCTAAACGAAGCCATCCCGGACAGCGCACTACAACTACCGGACTTCCAGCTGTACAGAGCAGATCGCGACACGGAGGCAACAGGGAAAACGCGCGGTGGAGGGACATGCTTTTACATCAACAGGAGGTGGTGTACGGATGTAACTGTGTTAAAGAAGATGTGCTGTCCTGATGTGGAAGTGCTTCTCATTAGCTGCAAGCCGTTCTACTCGCCGCGGGAGTTTTCCTCGTTTATCCTGACCAGTGTTTACATCCCACCGCACGCGACCGTGAGTACTGCTCTTTCACTGCTGGCTGATCTAATCACAGAGACAGAACAAAAACACCCAGACTCTGTTTTTATCATTCTTGGGGACTTTAACCAGGCAAAACTCACACATGAGCTGCCCAAATTCAGACAGCACATTACATGCCCTACCAGAGACAATAACATTCTGGACCATTGCTACACAACAATAAAAGATGCATATCGCTCCGTGGCCAGAGCAGCTCTAGGACTCTCTGATCACTGCCTGGTTCATCTTATACCAACTTACAGGCAAAAACTTAAAACTACTAAGCCAGTATTAAGGACTGTTAAGAGATGGACCAACGACACAGAGCAGGTCTTACAAGCTTGTTTTGAATGCACTGACTGGAGTGTTTTTGAAGCTGCAGCCACTGACCTGGATGAGCTCACAGAGACCGTAACATCCTACATTAGTTTCTGTGAGGAGTTATGCATCCCTGCCAGGACCTACTTATCATTTAACAATGATAAACCATGGTTCACACCAAAACTTAGACAGCTTCGTCAGGTCAAAGAGGATGCCTACAGGAGTGGGGACAGGATTCTCTACAACAAGACCAGGAACACTTTAACAAAGGAGATTGGTCTGGCTAAAAAGAACTATGCAAAAAAGCTGAAAAAACAGTTTTCTGCTAACGACCCTGCATCAGTGTGGACTGGTCTGCGAACCATCACGAATTTCAAATCATCTCCCCCCAGTATCGATGGCAGTAAACTTCTCGCTAACGACCTGAACACGTTCTACTGCAGATTTGACACCTTCGACCAGACACCCTCTACACAGCCATCAACACCTCTAGCCACCTCCAGCCAAAACCGCCCTGACCATCTTTATACACAGCCATCAACACCTACAGACATCTCCCTCTCCCCCCCTGATCTTCAGATCAGTGAGGATAATGTGCTTCAGGTCTTCAGTAAACAGAAGATAAGGAAAGCGCCAGGCCCAGACGGTGTCTCACCAGCCTGTCTGAGAACCTGTGCTGACCAGCTGGCCCCCATTTTCTCGCAGATCTTCAACAGATCATTGGAACAGCGCATAGTTCCATCCTGCTTCAAACGCTCCACCATCATCCCAATCCAGAAGAAACAAAAGATCACCGGACTCAACGACTACAGACCTGTTGCCTTAACATCTGTGGTCATGAAGTCATTTGAAAGACTGGTTCTAGAATATCTGAAAGACATCACCGGACCTTTGCTGGACCCCCTGCAGTTTGCCTATAGAGCAAACCGGTCTGTGGATGATGCAGTCAACATGGGACTGCATTATACCCTACAACACCTGGACAAACCAGGGAACTACGCAAGGATTCTGTTTGTGGACTTCAGTTCTGCCTTCAACACCATCGTCCCATCACTGCTCGAGCACAAACTGACCCAGCTCTCTGTTCCTAGCTCTGTCTGTCAGTGGATCACCAGCTTTCTGACAGATAGACAACAGCTAGTCAGAATGGGCAAAATCATGTCTGACAGCCGCACCATCAGTACTGGTGCCCCCCAAGGATGTGTTCTCTCCCCACTGCTCTTCTCCCTGTACACCAACGACTGCACCGCAAAAGACCCCTCAAGCTCCTGAAGTTTGCGGACGACACAACTGTTATCAGCCTCATCCGGAACGGTGACGAGTCTGCATACAGACAGGAGGTGGAACAGCTGGCTTTATGGTGCAGATACAACAATCTGGAGCTAAACACGCTCAAAACAGTGGAGATGATAGTGGACTTCAGGAGAAACCCCCCTGCACTCCCCCCGCTCACCATCATGAACAACACTGTGGCTGCAGTGGAGTCATTCAGGTTCCTGGGCACCACCATCTCTCAGGATCTGAAGTGGGACACTCACATAGACTCTATTGTGAAGAGAGCCCAGCAGAGACTGTACTTCCTCTGTCAGCTGAGGAAGTTCAACCTGCCACAGGAGCTGCTCGTGCAGTTCTACTCAGCTGTCATCCAGTCCATCCTCTGCACTTCAATCACCGTCTGGTTCGGCTCAGCAGCCAAATCTGACCTCCGTAGACTACAGCGAATAGTCCGGACTGCTGAACGAATAACTGGCACTACCCTTCCTACACTTCAAGAACTGTACTCTTCCACAGTGAGTAAAAGGGCTCGCAAAATCACCCTGGACGCCTCGCACCCAGCACACTTCCTGTTTGAACTGTTACCGTCTGGACGGCGCTACAGAACACCGAGCACAAAAACTGCCAGACACAGGAAAAGTTTCTTTCCTCAGGCCATCTACCTCATGAACAGTTAATATTTCTCCTATTGTGCAAGAAATGTGCAATACTTTCTCACACGCACTTGTACACAGCACCTTATAATAATATACAATGCAATACTTTTCCTTACACATTTGTACACAGCACCTTATAACAATATATAATGCAAAACTTACTCTTTTGCACACAGCACCTTATAACCTGTATATTTATAACAAATCTGTACATACATTTCAACATCCAGATCGTTGGACTGCATCTCTGTTTAATGTCTATTGTCTTTTATAATATTTATTCTGTGTTGTCACTTGTCACTTTATGTACACTGGAAGCTTCTGTAGCCAAAGCAAATTCCTTGTGTGTGTGAAGCACACTTGGCAATAAAACTGATTCTGATTCTGATTCTGATTGACTAACCTGGTTGGTTGAAACACACACAACATATGAGGAAAACCAATAGCATATTATTTCAAAAGATGCATCTGCCTTCGTTTCGATATTTCAAGAGATTGTCTTCAATTTCATGTATGGATTAAAAATCTAGGAATCTAGGGTCTCTAGGAATTGAACATTTGGCGGGCGAACAGTGGAGGGAGTCATTAAAACAGTCTCGTGACAGGAAGCCCACCGAAACTCCTATAAAATGCCTTTGTTTTAGACTTAATAATTAACTAAGTTAGCCGAAGGGTCTTCATAACATCTGGCACAAGTAAGATTCAAAATAAGGATCCTCTGTTTTGTTATGACATAGCCTTAGGCTAGGTCTAGATGACAGACAATGTGGCACCAATTTCCAGGCCTGATTCAAACGAGCTGATTCGGACAGGTTTTAACAGTTCTGCGATGTGCAGGTGAGTTCCAACACACCACCAATTATTTTTCCAGACTTATGTGATGTTCTGTTTGACATTGTAGTTGGAGGGGCCACGGTGCTGCTCAAACGCTTTCAGGCGCGCAGACGAGGGAAGCGTGCAGGCACGCTTGTGAAACTCAAGACAGCATGGATTTCGAACCGCGTTGCCTAACATTCATCTGGCAAATCTCCGCTCTATACCCAACAAAATTGACGAACTCATTCTGCTCTCTCAGACAAGCAAGGATTTTATGCATTCAGCTGCTCTGTGTTTCACGGAAACCTGGTTGAACGACACCATACCAGACAACGCGCTTCACCTACCGGTCTATCAGCTGTTCAGAGTGGATCGCGTCGAAGAAACTAAGTGGAAATCGCACAGTGGCGGGACGTGCTTTTACATCAATGAAAGGTGGTGTACAGAATGAGCTTTTATTGCCAGGTATGTTCACACATACGAGGAATTTGTTTGTAACAGTTTTAAAGAAGATGTGCTGTCCAGATCTAGAAGCACTGTTTATTAACTGTAAGCCTTTCTACTCGCCGCTTGAGTTTTGCTCGTTCATCCTGGTCAGTGTTTACATTCCTCCGCACACCCATGCATGCCTGGTGATACAGAAACTAGCTGATCAGATCATGGTGATAGAGCAACAACAGCCAGATTCTGTTTTAATCATTCTCGGGAATTTTAACAAAGCAAAACTATCCCGTGAACTGCCAAAATATAGACAGCATGTTACATGTCCCACAAGAGACAGTAACATATTTGATCACTGCTATACCACAATAAAGGATGCATATCACTCTGTCCAATGAGCAGCTTTGGGACACTCTGACCACTGTTTAATTCATCTTATACCAACCTACAGACAGAAACTGAAAACAGCCAAACCTGTATTAAGATCTGTGAAAAGATGGACTAATGAAACAGAGCGGGATCTACAAGCCTGTTTCGACCTCACTGATTGGAGTGTTTTTGAAGCTGCTTCTAACGATCTGGATGAACTCACAGACACTGTAACATCTTATATCAGTTTCTGTGAAGACGTGTGCATCCCTACCAGGACTCAACTCACATACAACAATGACAAACCATGGTTCACTGTAAAACTCACACAGCTACGTCAGGCCAAAGAGGCTGCTTACAGGAATGGGGAGAGGGCCTTGTATAAGCAAGCAAAGTACACCCTGGAAAGAGAGATCAGAGTCGCCAAAAAGAACTACTCTGAAAAACTAAGGAGACAGTTCTCTTCCAGCGACTCATCATCTGTGTGGAAAAGTTGGAAAAACATCACAAACTACAAGCCACCACCCCCCAGCACTGTAGACAATGAACAACTTGCTAACGACTGGAATGAGTTTTACTGCTGGTTTGAGAAAAACCCCCAAACCCACCCTGAACTGCTCTTCACGCCACCATTAACACCTCCACCACCCCACGCCTCCCCCATACCTGCACTTCAGTTCAGTGAAGATGATGTGCGCCAGGTCTTCCGGAAACAGAAGAGGAAAAAACGCCAGGCCCAGATTTTATAACACCAGCCTTTTTAAAATCCTGTGCTGACCAACTGGCCCCCATCTTCACCCTGATCTTCAACAGATCACTGGAGCTGTGTGAAGTGCCCTCCGGCCTCAAACGCTCCATCATCATGCCTGTCCCAAAGAAACCCAAACTTTACGGACTAAATGACTACAGACCGGTGGCGCTAACATCTGCATCTGTGGTCATGAAGTCATTTGAAAAGCTGGTGCTGGCCCACCTGAAGGACATCACTGAACCCTCACTGGACTCTCTTCAGTTTGCCTACAGAGCAAACAGGTCTGTGGATGATGCAGTAAATATGGGACTGCATTATGTTCTTCAACACCTAGACAGACCAGGGACCTATGTGAGGACCTTGTTTGTTGACTTCAGCTCAGCTTTTAACACCATCATCCCAAAACTTCTCCTGCCCAAATTAACTCTGCTCTCCGTGCCCACCTTTGTCTGTCAGTGGATCAACAGCTTCCTAACGGACAGGCAGCAGCTGGTCAAGCTGGGTAAATCCTCATCCAGGAGCCGCACAATTAGCACTGGCGCCCCCCAGGGGTGTGTCCTCTCACCTCTGCTCTTCTCTCTGTACACGAATGACTGCACCTCAAAGGACCCCTCTGTCAAGCTCCTAAAGTTTGCAGACGACACCACCCTTATCGGCCCCATTCAGGACGGTGACCAGTCTGCTTACAGACAGGACGTTAAGGAGCTGGCTCTCTGGTGCAATCACAACAACCTGGAGCTGAACACGCTCAAAACAGTGGAGATGATAGTGGACTTCAGGAGAAACCCCCCTGCTCTCCCTCGGGAAGGGCTGCCAGAATCACTCTGGACCCCTCACACCCAGCACACTGCCTCTGTGAACTGTTACCTTCTGGTGGACGCTACAGAGCACTGCGCACCAGAACAGCCCGACACAGAAACAGTTTCTTCCCTCAGGCAATCCATCTCATGAACACTTGATGATAATAATCGTGGAGACAACATCACTAATTGATATACACTTGTTACACACACATACACTCATTTAACAACACACTTTACATGCCAATTTGCACATAACAGCAGCACATATAATGTTGTATATAGTAATAATGCTGTATATAGTAGTACACTTGTCAATTTGTATATCTGCATTTAACACTTCTATTTTTTGAAAATATTTATTATCTGTTTTTTTGTCCTGTCTCTGTAATTCTGTTGCACTGTAGAAGCTCTGTCACCAAAACAAATTCCTTGTATGTGTGAACATACCTGGCAATAAAGCTCTTTCGGAATCTGATAATAATATACTGAACTACAAGATCAGAGCAGTGGCTTTAGGTGTGGGAACATCATTACCTCAGCAAGCATATTTTTGTGTTTAAATGAAGTCTAACAGACATCTCAACATAGATGTCTCATCAAACACAGCAACATTTGAAATCTTTAATTAATGTGAAGTCTGTGTAATCTGTGTATTTGATGACCAGTCTAGTTTTTGACTATTGTTAGACGTCTATTAGATTTTTACTGACAGCCTAAATTAAGTCTTTGTATAGACATCTGTTAAACACAAAATTGCTTTGTGGGATATGTGGAATAATTGACTTCAGTCTGTTGAATTAAGCTGCAGTCACACTAGA
The DNA here is from genome assembly GCA_903798035.1 of Danio albolineatus. NCBI lineage: Eukaryota > Metazoa > Chordata > Actinopteri > Cypriniformes > Danionidae > Danio > Danio albolineatus. The sequence continues at coordinate 295,364 of CAIGQQ010028441.1, read as the reverse complement.
GTTTGAGCTTGCGAAATTCTGTCGTACATCGCCTTGCGGATTAAACAAGATGAGTAGACATTTAAAAAAAGTGAGTGATTGCTCCATATTTAAAATGTCTGCCCAGAGAGATCATGTTTTGATCCTCAATTGGTCTTACTCAGTCAAGTGATGCGATTTCTGCATGAGCTTGTGTTACCGGTCTGACGCATTCACATGCGTATGAATGTTAGTCTATAGGGAGAAAAGTTTGACCGCAGCTGTATTGTGCACACTAGAGCTGTAACAACGACTCTACGAGCATCACAGGTGTGCACTATTCTCTAATAATTCAACAAACTGGAGTCAATTATTCCTAAAACAAATACATTTCAATTCGTTAAAGTAAGTAAATGAAAAATAACAATAAAAATTAAATGAGTTGCAGAAGCAGGATCGATTTCAATGACTATTTTGTCTGTTATAATATGAATGAAATTGAGTTTTTCCTACCTGGAAGGTCCACAGGAGATTGTCTGTGAAACTCTTGTGACTCCTGTGAGTCTTGTCTCCTGTATCTGGTAACTCATGTTCAACACTGTTAATGGATAAATTTACTGTAATAATACATTTAGAGGCAAACAGATACAGATATATCTTGAAAACACTGAAAATAATACATTAAGTGCTCATAATGAGACAGTTGGGACAGTGGACAGATTTGTTACTTGTGTTACATATTAAATTTAGCTGAGAAGTAAGATTCATTCATTCATTCATTTTCTTTTCAGCTTAGTCCCTTTATTATTCCGGGGTCACTACAGTGGAATGAACAGCCAACTTATGCAGCACATGTTTTATGCAGCTGATGCCCTTCCAGCTGCAACCCATCTCTGGGAAACATCCATGCACACTTATACACGATGGACAATTTACCTTACCCAATTCACCTGTACCACATGTGTTTGGACTGTGGGGGAAACCGGAGCACCCGGAGGAAACCCACGCGAACGCGACAGCACTACCTACTGCACCACTGCGTCGCCGAGAAGTTAGATAAATGTCATTATTGTTTTAAGCATATAAAAGACTTTACAGAAAGTAGAAAATAATTTAGAAAGATATATTTTAGAAAGAAATATTCGATTTACAGTTTATTCTTGCACAACCTTTTAAGCTACAATACAGCTACAATTTACTTCCAATAGCTTTTATTTTCCAAAGATTTGAGAAATTTATACAGGTTTGAAATGTCATGAAGGTGACAATTCAGAATATTGGAAAACAGCAGGTTGTCAGATTGAAGACACAAACACAAGTAAGTGTGCCTAAAGGCTGATTTATACTTCTGCATCAAGTGTATGTGTATGGTCCAGCGCAGACTTCGTGTGGTCGCATACCCCTAACCATGGCTGATGCGCACCTCTCAAAAAATTTAACTACACGCCACGATGAGCTCTGTGATTGGTCAGCTTAGCCTTAATGGGTGTGGACAGCAAAGAGCAAAAAAGTGTTTACAAGTATCAAGTCCCGTGAAGGAGCTCCTGATGGAAACTTTTGTTTTGTGTTTACCTCATGATTAAAGTTCCCTTCTCTGAATGAGCGAGTTTTAGCTGCTTGTACATTAGGGTAGCGTTCAGAAAAACTAAACACCAGTGAAGAAACTCGACACAGAAGAATATAACTGCACATTATTGCAGAAGTGTTATAATATTTATGTTACTTGCTTCATGGCTGAAATCAATTAGGCTGTTTTTCACCTATGGTATGCTGAAATATACAGTAATTGGGTAAACTGGCCAATTCAAAGACCATATGCTAGACATCTAACAGACTTTCACCCCCTTAGACCCCAGAGGGTTAAAGTACCTTTGTATGTGTTTCATTGTATTCATTTAAGTATTGATTGCAATCAGTTTATTTCCTTTTGTTTTATTACTGATCATTCACTCGTCTTCATCAATGTGCAAGAATTTAGTGTGTACACATGCATATCTTTAAACAATAAAATCTCATGAGAAATAACATGAAATATTTGTAAACAGTCCATGTGTGACCAAAATAAAGCACAAAATACCTTTGAGCAGATGATGGTGTTTTCCCACTGAACCTTGGTGGATCCTTTTTTGACCCGTCACTCTTCAGAGACACAGAGCTGGACACACGTGATCCTGATCTCACACTAAAGACACAAACACACCAGATGAATATGAATACACAAATCTGATAATTTTAATATCACTTTCAACATATTTTTATGAATATGAATACTATATTGAACAATCACATGTCTATGTAGTGCCAAAAATACATCCCTGTCAGATTATGCCTCAACTCATTCACCAGAATAAAGATTATTAGGTAGATGGCTTGGATTGGGCACGATTCAGGTAACGATTTGTCATTTTTGATGATAAAAAGCACAATTTTTACAATTTTCTCCAGGTTATCACTATAAAATTGCAGTAGATAGAGGAGAATTGTTTTCCACCACGCTGAATCTACCCCTTAGGCCATGCCCCCAACAATAACACGACACACCCAAGTCAATACTATTAGAAAATGGTATTAAATATCCATAATTTTAAGGTATTATATGAAAGTTAGAAATTCCAGTATCATGACAACACTAAACTGTATACATATAAATGATCTGCATTAATATGTTAGCATCAGTGAGAAGTACCAGTATTTTGGCCTCATATTTTATGTAGCCACTGTACACTGTAAACTATTATTAACATTTACAATATAGTTATTTGTTTCCCAGTACTGGGTTGCAGCTGGAAGGACATTCACTGTGTAAAACATATGCTGGAACTGTACAGGAAGAAGAGCAGTGGGGAGAGAACACATCCCTGGGCGGCACCAGTACTGGGAGGCACCAGTGATCCACTGACAGACAGAGCTAGGAACAGAGAGCTGGGTCAGTTTGTGCTCGAGCAGTGATGGGACGATGGTGTTAAAAGGCAGAACTGAAGTCCACAAACAGAATCCTTGCGTAGTTCCCTGGTTTGTCCAGATGTTGTAGGGTATAATGCAGCCCCATGTTGACTGCATCATCCACAGACCGGTTTGCTCTATAGGCAAACTGCAGGGGGTCCAGCAAAGGTCCGGTGATGTCTTTCAGATATTCTAGAACCAGTCTTTCAAATGACTTCATGGCCACAGATGTTAAGGCAACAGGTCTGTAGTCGTTGAGTCCGGTGATCTTTTGTTTCTTCTGGATTGGGATGATGGTGGAGCGTTTGAAGCAGGATGGAACTATGCGCTGTTTCAATGATCTGTTGAAGATCTGTGAGAAAATGGGGGCCAGCTGGTCAGCACAGGTTCTCAGACAGGCTGATGAGACACCGTCTGGACCTGGCGCTTTCCTTCTCTTCTGCTTACTGAAGACCTGACGCACATTATCCTCACTGATCTGAAGATCAGGGGGGGAGAGGGAGATGGCTGGAGGTGTTGATGGCTGTGTAGAGGGATGGTCAGGGCGGGTCGGAGGTATCAAATCTACAGTAGAACATATTCAGCTCGTGTGCAAGATGTTTGTTGCCATCGATACTGGGGGAAGGTGTCTTGTAGTTAGTGATGTCTCTCAGGCCTTTCCACACTGATGCAGGGTCGTTAGCAGAAAACTGGTTTTCCAGCTTTTTGGCATTGCTCTTTTTAGCCACACCAATCTCCCTTGTCAGTGTGTTCCTGGCCTGATTGTATAGAATCCTGTCCCCACTCCTGTAGGCATCCTCTTTGACCTGACGAAGCTGTCTAAGTTTTGGTGTGAACCATGGTTTATCATTGTTAAATGATAAGTAGGTCCTGGCAGGGATGCATAACTCCTCACAGAAACTAATGTAGGATGTTACGGTCTCTGTGAGCTCGTCCAGGTCAGTGGCTGCAGCTTAAAAACACTCCAGTCAGTGCATTCAAAACAGGCTTGTAAGACCTGCTCTGTGTCGTTGGTCCATCTCTTAACAGTCCTTAATACTGGCTTAGTAGTTTTAAGTTTTTGCCTGTAAGTTGGTATAAGATGAACCAGGCAGTGATCGGAGAGTCCTAGAGCTGCTCTGGCCACGGAGCGATATTCATCTTTTATTGTTGTGTAGCAATGGTCCAGAATGTTATTGTCTCTGGTAGGGCATGTAATGTGCTGTCTGAATTTGGGCAGCTCATGTGTGAGTTTTGCCTGGTTAAAGTCCCCAAGAATGATAAAAACAGAGTCTGGGTGTTTCTGTTCTGTCTCTGTGATTAGATCAGCCAGCAGTGAAAGAGCAGTACTCACGTGTGCATGCGGTGGGATGTAAACACTGATAAGGATGAAAGAGGAAAACTCCTGCGGTGAGCAGAACGACTTACAGTTAATGAAAAACACTTCCACGTCAGGACAGCACATCTTCTTTATCACAGTTACATCTGTACACCACCTTCTGTTGATGTAAAAGCATGTCCCACCACTGCACGTTTTCCCCGTTGCCTCCGTATCACGAGCTGCTCGCGCCGGCTCTCTTCCCACGTGTGCGCGTCTTGTAGCGTTTCTATAGAGCCGCTGCTCCGCCGACGACAATGCTCCGCAAAACACCAGAGAAATCAAAAACCGGCTGGTGATTAATTGGTGTGCACTGCAGAATGTTCAGTAGCTCATCCCTGGTATAACTGACCACGTTGGATAAGCATAAAACAGGACATACACAAACAGTGCAAAAACTGGAGAGCTCCACACCGAGGCGGCCATCCGCGGCACCATCTGATGACATCCACTGTATGCGAGTCGGTTGCTCTAACAAGGAGGCTTAAAACCATGGTCTCTAATGTCTGTTGCTAGAGCACCTTTAGAGGTCAGAGGAGTGAGGTTTACCTGCACAGCACTTCACTAGCTGGCATCTGTTACACAAGCTCTGGGATTGGTCGGCTTGGTAGCTGTGACCAGTGTGGGCGGGGCTGAGAGCCGAGCGAACCCGTTGCAGTGAGTGTTTACAATTGTCGAATCCTGTAAAGGAGCTCCAGGTGGAAAGTTCTGTTATGTGTTTACCTCATGATTAAAGTTGCTGCACCTCTGCCGGTTCCCGCCTCGGAATGAGCGAGTTTGAGCTGCTTGTACATTAAGGTAGCGTTCAGAAAAAACTAAACACCAGTGAAGAAACTCGACACAGAGGAACATAAAGACCTGCTGCCGGCAAGTGTTTCAGAAGTGTTGTTGCAGAGCAGCACAAACAGCAGCAGAAG
>CAIGQQ010028441.1:260403-289789 GCA_903798035.1 Danio albolineatus | reverse complement strand
AGTGTTTCAGAAGTGTTGTTGCAGAGCAGCACAAACAGCAGCAGAAGTATAAATGCACGACTATATATACCAGTATAAACCAGCCTTAAGCCAAAAGAAAATGGATGAATGAATGAATAAAGTTAACTGCATTTACAATAAATCTGCTTAATCTTTGAATCTTCACACATGTCTTTCTTCAGGCTGGTGCTCACAGCATTTTTACAGAATCTAAAAAATATATTTATTCTTGCTTCAGAAAAAAAAAATTAAAATGATTTTCACATGATTTTGTGATCACATGATCCCTTTAGACCCCAGAGGGTTAAAGTACCTTTATATGTGTTTTATTGTTTTTAAGTATTGATTGCAATCAGTTTATTTCCTTTTGTTTTATTACTGATCATTCACTCGTCTTAATGTGCAAGAATGTAGTGTGTACAAATGCATATTTTTAAACAATAAAATCTCATGAGGAATAATATGAAATATTTGCAAACAGTCCATGTGTGACCAATAATGTGAAGCACAAAATACCTTTGAGCAGATGATGGTGTTTCCTCACTGAACCTTGGTGGATCATCTTTTGCCCAGTCACTCTTCACAGACACAGAGCTGAACACAGGTGATCCTGATCTCACACTGAAGACACAAACACACCAGAGGAATAAACTGCAGGAGAAACTTCAGTCTCCTTTAAAGGTGCAGTAAGTAGGATTGAAATATTACTAATGGTCCATTTGAGTATTAGTAGACTGTCTACTTATTATCTGTTGATACTGACATTCAACAGACATTTAACTGACTATAAGAAAGTACATGTCAACTTACACTAACCCAAACCCTAACCCCAACCTAACAGTCTACTTATAATCTAATGAGAATTAGTTGAAATGTAACTTAAATTCAACAAACGGACCATCAAAATAAAGTGTGACTGCATTTTCTGTTGACCCCTCTGATGATGACTCTACTGATAAGCACTTTGCCAGATTGATCACTCAAACATTAGAGAGTGTGCCTGAAGACCAAGCCTTACACTACATGCCTGAGCAGCGTATGAGCAACGTGTCAGCAACACAACAGCATAACTGCAGCAGCAGACTCATGAGAGTATTCACACCGGAACTGTGTATATTCACAATGAAAAAGCCTCATGCCCCTTCAGCCTCTTTTGGGTTTTTGTGGATGAGTACTACAAACTCGACAAAAGACTATAGGCTATTTTTTTTTTAATTTGTTCGTCTGAAATAAATGTAATTTTTCCCTATTTATTTTATTTACTTTTGATTTGAGAGATAGCATTGCGGTTCATTTTATAATATAATATCATATCATATAATAAATTGATTTTAAATATTTACAGAATTTGGTCTTTATATCACTAATGCATTACATGCAAACTGAACAGCTCTAGATGCACAAATTAAAATAATGCAAAAGATTTCAAGAATATTTGTCTTTTACTCCAATATGTTTTTTTTTCATCAGCTCATCCTTGGAGCCTCTGTATCAGCCAAATATGAGTTAGTTTAATTTAGTTCAGCACAACCTAACCGTCGGCTGAAGGTCTGTCTGATCAGGTCTGCTACACAGGAATGATGGGTAAACAGACGAGTGATGCGCTGCTTTCTCATTCTGCACAATCTCAGCTTCACTAAAAACACATTTGACCCTAAAACCTTGTGATTAGTAAAAACTGACCACAGAAACCAAATGAGGAAATACAAAAAACAATCACTAGCATCTAACTACCATCATCAGCATCACCACCTCTGGATCCTTCCATAGAATAAATTTAGATGGTAAATATGGCGTGCCCGTCCCCTGTCCGTCTGTGCCACCTCAAGCTCCCCCACTCGTCGAGTGACCACGAACTGTCCTTGCCACTTGGCAAGTAATTTTGAGTTGGCTGAAAGCAGCAGTACAAGCACTTTATTTCCCGGTGCAAATTGTTGTAACTTAGTGCCCTTGTAATATCCTTGGGGCTGCTGATTCTGGGCCTTGAGCAAATTGTCTGATGAGAGCCGCCCCAGTGCGTGGAGTTTTGCTCGCAGGTCCAGAATGTATTGGAGCTCATTTTTACTGTTAGAAGGCTCATCCTTCCTAACGTCTCTCACGACATCCAGCACCCCTTGGGCTGTCTGTCATAGAGGAGCCCAAAGGGGGAAAACCTCACGGAGGCTTGGGGAACCTCTCCTACTGTGAATAGTGAGAGCTCTAACCATTTACCCATATTTTTTACCTTCAAATGTGCCTAATAGGTAATAATAGAAGTATTATGAGTGACAGTTTTTGTGTGACCAATAATGTAAAACACAAAATACCTTTTGGCAAATGATGGAGTTTCTTCTCTGAGGGTTGGTAGATGATCTTTTGAGCTGATGTTTTGATGACGTTTTGAGCGGCCATTCAATAGACACCCAAATATGGATTTATTTGATCTTGATCTCACCCTGAAGACACAAACACACCAGAGGAATAAACTGCAGGAGAATCTTCAGTCTCCTTTACAAGAGTTTATCAACCAAACATGAGTTTGTCCAGTTTAATTCAACACAGTTCTTCAGAGAAAGTGATGAAATAATGGTGTAAAAACAGAGTCAGTACCTGTGTTTCTCCTTTACTCGCTCCTCTGCCATACTGCAGCTAAAACACCAATGCAGACATTAGCAGAGCTTTGAGGAAACAATCAGCCGCTGACAATCACCTGGAGATGACGATATACTGAGATTAACAACATCACACTTTATAGCAATCAATGCTGAGTTCACTAACAAGCCCTTACTGAAACAGACCACATGATGAGGGAGCTGAGTGGGTGTGCACAAAGAGAAAAGCAATGCATGAACATGCAAGTTCAGTGTGTTACCCACACCACACTGAGACTATCCTTATCACTGGTCCTCAGGTGTTAAATATAAACAGCATAATCTGAGTATCACAAGGAAGGCATGGTCAGACAGCCATGATTGAGATAGAGAGATGTTGTATAAGGATAGTCAAGAGAGAGCCAGGGACAGAGAGAAAGACATACTGGAAGTGCTTTTGAGAAATTGTGAAATAATCGTTATTGTATTGTATTGTACACATCTTATCGCGGACTCTTCGCCCTTACATTTACAAGAACAAGTGAGCTAATTTACCCTATTTAGGCCCAATCCCAATTGCCCTTGAAACAGAGTGTGAAGGGGAAGGGCATCAAATTTTACCCCTAAGAAGTTGGACAGCACTACAACACCTGCACACATCATTAGATGGTGTACTCTGGGAAATGTTCTACCTCTTGGCTTGAGTGTGGTCCTGAAAATCTCTGTTACAAGGGCTATTTAGCCCTCCCCCTTAGCCCTACGCCTTCAAGGTAAAGAGAATTGGGACATCTCTACCCCTTCACAGGAACATGCAAAATGATGGGTAGGGGTAAGGGCTAAGGGGTAGAGTTGAGATTGGTCCTTAATCATTGTCCTTCTGTTCGATCCAAGGTTGGTAATTAGTGTGGACACAATCATTTTCCTTTGCATGCAAGACACTGCAGAATAAGGTCTTTGCTTTTTCTGCGTATTCGAAGCTGGTATCCCAGCCATCGTAATTCGCAAGGTTACAGGATATCTCAATCCGTAGCAAATCCCTCCACAGGTGTGAAGTAGACTCCTTTCCTCATTGAAGGTTACTCACTGCTTGCTCACAATATATATCTGGTCTCTATGGGCTGTAGTGTTGGTCTTCATTCCGATAGTTTATTTCAGGAGAAGTAATGGCTTGAGTATCACATCCTTGCCTCCATTCTTTCAGCTGGCCAGCTTGTTTTACATTAGATTTAACTTCTTTTCCAGGGTAGTAATAGAGTCTGAGTATCAACTCATCAGACATCAGTCTGACCACTCGATAAACTGCAGCCTTTTCTTTAACTTCAGCAATCAGATCCTCTTTAAAAGAATTAATTGCTTGAATCACTACGCAGTTGTCAATGGTTGAGGTCAGTTCTTTGTGTAAGCCGAGAAAAAAATTAAATACCATTCCTTCTGTGATAATGAAGGACTGCTGGAACATTCCAAGCACAAGATGGTTCCTCCTGGTGCAGCAGAGGTCCTCACAGCTCCAATACACATCTCTGGCATTTGCTTGTATTAACCTTTTGCTTTTCACCATACACAATTCATCTACTCGTGATCTTCTTTCATATAAATTTGTCATGTTTGGTGTCATTTGACAGTTTATGACTTTAAATGCAGTTTGATTAAGGAACATCAGCTTGTTGTTTTTCAGCAGAGTATCTTCCTGTTCAACTGGAACGTCTGGTTTAACTTTACTTTCGAGTTCAAGACTCTGTATGTTTAAAGTTATAGTTTGTACTCAATGATCCAAAATTAGCCTAATATAGAAGGTACAAACACTTTTCTTACTGATTAAATAATAACATTTTTTGAAATTGCATTTAAATGATGTTTTGACACCGTGTTGACACCGCGTTTCACAGCTTCAAGAGCAGAAAAGCATTTAAATCAAACTAACACATTTAAAACTCTTCATCACAAATAACCTTAAAATTAAACACAATTTGTGTAAGAAACATCAGCTTGTTGTTTTCCAGCGGTTTTCTTCCTGTTCAACTGGAAGGTCTGGTTTAACTTTACTTTCGAGTTTGAGACTCTCTACGTATAGAGTTGCTGTTTTCTTTTTTTCGTCTGAATGATCGAAAAATACTAAAGTCGATTGATATAGAAGAGTACAAACACTTTCAAGAGATTAAAAAGTAAAGTTATTTGACATTTTATTTACATGTTTTGACACGGTTTAAATGATGTTTGCGGATTTGATCTTCAGGATCAGACATTTAAATCACCCTCACACATATAAAACCCCTTCATCGTCTCCACAAATAAGTGCAATAGTAGAAATATTAAACTTACCTGCAGAAGTACAGACGCTCTTGAGCAGCAGGAACACAATCTGAGCTCTTTGACTCTTTCACTTCACACCTCTGTAATCTACAGGTAGATCCTGAAATATCATTGGTTCCACCGAGTGGCGCTGACATCAATATTCATGAGATGCTTCTGACTGTGGGCGTGTCCTTGAGACATACAAACCACTGGAGCTGAAAATAAAGAGGTCTTTCTCCTGTTACATGAAATGTGTTCATTTACTGCCTTAGATAGCTTAGGGAGCACTTTTCAGACATGTAATACGTTACATGTTGTGGCTGCTAGATTTTGTTGCCTATTTTGACACACTTAAAATTGTGTTATTTGGTATTTAATTTTCAATACATTTCAATGTATTTTAGCCCAACCCTGTTTCAGCAGTTTTAAATGTCATCTGCGGAAATAGTCTGCTCATTTCACATTCCTCCAGCCACTCACACTCAATGCTGCAGTTTGTAGCACAAAGCATTTTTATTATTAAATATCACTGCAGTTTATATCAAATGCCACTTATTGAACACTAACACAATAATTTAAAGATGCTAAGTAAATCAGTCTACACAACAATGACCAAGTTTTCATTCCACATAATACAGATTAAGCAGTAAAACTTTTCAGTGAAATCTATTTGTTCTAGTGTAAATAACAGTTAAGTTTGACCAAACACTGCCTTTAGATATAGCCTAAACAAATTACACTTCATAACAGACTACTATACAGACACCCATCGAAATGCTGAATAAGTGTCTGCTGGTGTCCGGACATTTTATTCCTACCCATCAGATTTTGCGCCTAACACTGTATTTGAATGGTTCAGAGGTTGGGGTTAGGGATTGGGTAGGTTAGGGTGATATTAAAGCTTCATAAAACACTACTCCACATTAAAAATTACACTGGTAGCAAAATCTGATGGGTAGCATATTTCGTCATCAAAACGTGCTACCTACTTTTGAATGGGAGGTAGGACAATGTAACAAGGTAGGACATCAGGACGCTAGAAGTCCCACTTCCAAAATCTACTAAACACATTTTCAAATAGACACTGTTCTTGTAAATAAACTGCATATTTACAATCTAAACAACTACATTATCGCCTAAAAAGTCTCAAATATACATTGCGGTCGATCAGCTACAGTATGTCAAACTATAGAGTTTAGTCCTCTGTTTGGTACTTCGCTGCGGACGGAGTGATACACACAGATGAAGAGGCTCGAACAACAGTATATTTCTGAAATTGCTTAAACTTCTAAAATGTTTTGATGTGGGTGGCATAGTGGTTAAGTCACCTCACAGCAAGAAGGTCGCTGGTTTGTGCCAGTTGGCATTTCTGCGTGGAGTCTGCATGTTCTCCCCGTGTTGGCGTAGGTTTCCTCCGGTTTCCTCCACTGTCCAAAACACATGAGCTATAGAGGAATTGATTAAATTGCCCATAGTGTATGATCACATGTGTGAATCTAAGAGTGTATGGGCGTTTCCCAGAACTGGGTTGCAGCTGGAAGAGCATCCGCTGTGTAAAACAGATGCCTGAATAGTTGACGCGTCATTCTGCTCTGGCGACCCCTGATAAATAAGGGTCTAAGGTGAAGGAAAAATAATAAATGAATGGTTTTCTGGTTTCTATGATGTGTGCGGTTCTTCACACACTGAAGTCAAGTGTAAAGTTTCACTCCTGCAAGACTTTTTATGTGGACATCAAGCCTTTGTTTAAGGGACATTTTTCCTTTGCGCCCCATGAAAGGATACTCTCCGCTGTGGGAATCCTTGTTAATTAATTAGACTGCTGCCTGTTTTCTACAGCAGGTGGATTTTTGTGTGCCTCTTTAAGCTTCTTGTACACGTGAAGCCCTTTCCACACTTCGAGCACCGATAAGGCCTCTCTCCAGTGTGAATTCTCATGTGCCTTTTAATGTCTTCTTTCCGATAGGAGGATTTCCCACAAAGTTCACAACTGAAAGGTTTCTCACCACTGTGAACTTTCATGTGGGTATTAAGGTGTCCTTTTCGGATGAAACTCTTTCCACAATCTTGGCAGGTGAACGGTTTCTCTCCGGTGTGAACTCTTACGTGGATATCAAGGTATGCTTTTCGAAAGAAGCTTTTTCCGCACTGTTGGCAGGTGTGTGGCTTCTCTCCAGTGTGAATTATCATGTGTTCTTTAAGACTTCCATTTCGAATGAAACGCTTCCCGCACTGTAGACAGGTGTAAGGCCTTTCCTTAGAGTGATTTCTCATGTGAAGTTCGAGGTTTTCCTCCGTCGAGCAGGTTTTTCCACACTGACGACACATTAAAGGCTCCAGCTCGATGTGGGTTGTTACATGATTCTTAAGTTGAGCGCTTCTTCTGAACCGCACTCCACAGTGATGGCAAATAAAACTGTTCTCTCTTGAGTGAATGCTCATGTGGTGTTTAAGGTTTATTTTATTTGAATAGGCCTTTCCACACTGATCACACACAAACGGTTTTTCTCCAGTGTGACTTCTCATGTGGGCAATACATTTTGATTCATCTGAAAAACTCTTTCCGCATTTAGGGCACACATGAGAATTGTCTACAGTGTGAACTCTCATGTGTCTTTTAAGGTACTCTTTATGAGTAAAAGATTTTCCGCACTGTTGGCAGGTCAAAGCGTTTTTTGCTATATGAATTTTGATGTGGTTTCTAAGGTTCGACTTTTGAGTGAAACCTTTTCCACACTGTTGGCAGGTGAAAGAGCTCTCTCCATTGTGAGTCCTCATGTGGTTTTTAAGGTGTCCTTTTTTAGTGAAGCCTCTTCCACACTGGTGGCAGGTGAGAGGATGTGTAATCTTTGCTTTTAGAGCAGGCTTTTGTGTGCTTATCTGAGTCTGCGAGCAACTGAAATCAATTCCTGTAGGTATGAAGTCGTTATGATTCTCAATCAGATATTCTTGAATCTCCTCTTTCAATGGTATCAGGTCTAAGGAGAAAAAGACAAACACAATTAATCAATGTTTTTAATTAGGTTTCCTAACACAAGATTGATTGCAACCTTAAACCAGGTGTCACCAGACTTGGTCCTGCAGTGTTTAATTTATCTTGCCTCAACGTACCTGTATGGAAGTTACTTTAATACCTTGTAAGACTTTGATTAAGGTTGAAAGTCTGCAGGATACAGTTCCTCCAGGACCGAATTTGGTGACCTCTGCCGTAAGCCGTGAAAATTAAAAGAGTACTTTCTTTAGGGAGAAAATCTGCTGAATTTAGCCAGATTAACCATATGGGCAGGCCCAACCTAATGCTTAATTTTATGTGTTATGTTATGTGAGACAGAGAGTTGGGAAATTATCAAGCAAGTGACAGAGCCAACACAAGCTTTGTAAAGACTACGTACAGTGGGAAATTCCTACAATGCAGTTTTGGTGTAAAATTTTGCTATACAGCACCACTAGCCTAGTACTTAGAGTGTTGACATATAGAACTGAGGTGCTCATGGTGATCGGAGTTTGATTCTCGGCTTGAGGTCCTTTGACAATCCATGAATTTCCTGTATCTACTCCACTGTCCTATCTAATAAAGATTAAGAACCCCTACAATATAACATTAAAGAGAATGTTATAGAGGGATTTATGACAGCTAAAGTTTTGAGAGGTTTATCAATGCTATGCTGTCATATATTTGCACACCACTGTGTGATGTACTACAAAAATCCTGAAACAGAAAACTACTCTCTCCCCGTTCCCTGTGATTTAATCTATAACTACAGTACATTTACCCCTCCCACGGTGGAAAAACCAAGCTCTAGCCCTCTAGAGCATTTTTGTAGGACTCTGAAGAGACAAATTGTGCAGAATTCTCAATTAAAGGTCAAGGTGTTTAAGGAGATAATCTTTGGAAAATTTGTCATGAACTTGCACACTTAGTCCGAGTGGTATACAAAGCAAGAGTAATTAACTTTGATCATGGAGTGCCAAAGTCCAGCAGAGCCTTTATCATGCACACTTGAACAGGCCAGACAAGATCTGAGTATTAGTAGAAAGCCTGTGTCACCCCTAAACCGAACATGGCAACTCCCATAGCCCAACAACACTCAGCATTTGATTGATAGGGGTCATACTGATTCACACCAACACCAGAAGAAGACGCTGACCAAAAAGAAATTATTAAATACAAATATTAAAACACCTTGGGTCATGTGTTGCACACATCACCTGTGGATGAAATATACATATTGCCTTTTAGAAAAGTACTAAGACACCTAATCAAAGGTGAAACTGACTTACAAAGAATAGCAAGAAAATTAGTTACAAGACAAAGTTTTATTTAAAAGGGAATGCCACAGAACTGGAAGAATAAGTAAGCCAAGTTAAAATAGTTTTTTTTAAACTGACACTGAATTCCACTCCATTTTCATTAGGCATCCCTTTCAGTACAAAACCTTTAACTCGCATCATTTGAAATGACTAACAAACAGTCTGGTATTACATACCAGATATTATATTTAACATTATTATAACATATTACATATTTTCAGTCATCACTGTTGTCACTATTGTTGATGACTAAATAAAATTCTAGATGAGGGTTTACTTGGCACAAACTGTTTTGAACAACTCGCCTATTTGGATTATATGAGCATCCAAAATAGGGTGCTTTTTCTTTTCTATCGTTTTATCAATAGGGACCAGGAAAAGAAAAACAGTAAATCCTACAGGTTTAGATCTACTTGAGGGTAAGGAAATGATGATGGACGTTTCTTTTCTGGTGAACTAAATGCCATAAATTATAGAACCTTTGGTTTAACAAAAAGACACAAAAACTAAAAACTGCAATTTTTTAAATGTTCAAACAAGAAAGCATTTTGATTTGATTGTGCCAGTCAACAGACAATAAAGGATGGTGTGCTCTGCCTTTTTGCAAGTTGCACATTCTGGTAAAGCTGCCACTTTTTCTCTACTGAAGTAGTCCCGAACGTGCTTCATGTCCATGACTGCTTAAACTTCTGAGGTGGCCCAAAATCTTTTCACAAGTCCTTTTTTTCTTTTTTGCTTGTCAAGATCTACAAAAAAAACCCAAAAAAAAAAATACACACAATTAACATAATCAAATCCAACATTTGCAGAAAAAGAGACTGCTAACTGTGCAGGACAGTGATGATCAATTTAATGAGAACGCTCGACATGCAAGACATTCTGGGTTCTAATCTCCCATTGAATGCTTTATTTTATAAAGACAAAACATGTTTAAATTGATTAATCAATAATATCACTGGAATAATGAATGATAGATGTGATTTAATCATATTAACTTGAGCCAAATATAAACTCCACTGATTAACCTCACTGTCACTACTGTTGTTGACTTATGCAAATTCTAGATGAGGGAGACAAATGCAATACTAAATGAAATCAGAGCCTAAATTTCATTTCGGAAAATAGAGGGGAATTTCCCTTTAATTGATCTTATGAAGAGGTATTTCCATGTATACATAAACATAAAAATCTCAGTATATATTTTAGAGCCTGTCACAAACCAGAAGAAAACCTTGAGTCAGATGAATTTAGTTTAAAGCTCAATTAGAAGACTGAACAAGTCTGAGACTGAACTTGAAGATTGCAGGAAACAAAACTTTTCGCTTATCTTCAGAACCAGCAACTGAGGTAAGATGATTCTGACAAGACAGGTTAGAGCCAGTAAGTAGGTAGGGTAAGGAGTAGCCTTATGAATTCAAGACCAGAAAATATGTATGTGTATAAGAGCCGGGCTTGAGGTGCAGCGAATCGGAATTCAGGTGATGATGCTAATATTTGATTTGCCAGTGTCCTGCAGAGTTTAGCTCTAACACTAATCAAACACAACCGCCAACAGATCTTTGGTGATCTTGAAGATGCTGATTAGCATGTTCAGGTGTTTTTGATTTCTGTTGGGAAAAAAAACTCTGCAGGACACCAGTCCTCCAGGACCAAGTTTGCTCATCCCTGATCTTGATAGAAAATATGGAAATTATCATGTAGTGATGGATTCAGGATAGCCTTTCTACGCACCAACAGACTTTACCACACCGACTGGTAAGGATTATGCTCAAAGGTGATCCAAGCAGCCAACTTTATGTCAAGAGTCTAAGATGATGTTTAACAGATAAACCTCTGTTCTTTGGAGATCTCAGGAGGTGGTACATCAGTTTCATCAGAAGATCAGGAGCTGAAAAGTGATGTTGGTGATCTGATAGTAAAACAACCGATATAGTAGGGACATTGGCTAGGCAGTAGTTCACCACTGGAACCTTGGGCAACTCTCCAGTCTTCAGAAAACGTGGAAGCCAAGAGAGTCAGAGAAGGGCATAAGATGAGTGGTGTTGTATCTGTAGGAATTCTGTGCATACATAACCTAGGGAAGGTAGTAACTCCAGTGGTGTTGGTGGTCTTGGATGTAGCTGCGAATATACCTATACCAATCCTTCTGGGATGCTGAAATTAGAGGAATAATTGTTCTGCCGTTTCCATGTAAGTGGGAAGAACAGATAGGTGTTGCAAAGAGCAGACTGTGTGTAGATCTTTGGTCAAGACATTCCAGAAGAGGTCTGGTCTAGGAAGCTTGGCAAATTTCTTCCTTCAATATCCAGTGAACAGCATTTAAATGATGGCTGGAGGGAGTATGTTTTCTGGAAAAAAACATGATAGAGTATCTGCTCAAAAGTTCACAGTTACGGAGACATGAAACCAGGTTAAGAACAGCTGGTGAAGAACAGAGAGGTTAGACTGGGAGCTCTCCTAAATGTTGTGACCTTGAATGTTGACATGTTGACTTCAGTGATAAATGACTTCAGTGCAAAAAGGATTTCTTTGGCTAGTCACAGCACTTGACGGCTACAACTGTCCAGTACAAAGTCTCTGCAGTAGCTGCTTTTCCACTGTCTGGCTAGTGTGGTAGTGTGGAAAATATCCCTGGAGCTCAAGCTTGACATGAAAGCAGGTTAAGTTCAGCCGAAAGAATCTGAAGTTGCTCTTCAGTGTTTCAACAGTGACATTTGCAATACACTGAAATGAACTAAACTGATCTTCAATGTTAAGTTGCTTTGACACAATTTGCATTGTAAAAGCTATTTGACATGCTGAAAAAAACCCAAAAGGTCTGATCAGGCCTCAGAAGTTACTGTGTAAACACCACTGGCCCAGGCACATACTGGCACTCTTGATTTAGGCATGGCAGAGGAAACATGGTTAGTGGTCACGCTGAACCAGTGGATAAAGTAGAGATGAAAGAGTTACCAAAGCCAAGAAGCATCCATTCATCCAGATTTTAGATTCAACAAGGCTATCGACACTTTGCACACTCAGTTTGAAGAAAAAGCAAGCTCTACAAAGTTGCTCCATGGCAGCCAGTACTAGTGGGATAATGTATGGATATTTGAAAGTTTATAGTTGAAGGTCCATTTTAGACTTGTTTTGACTATCCATGTCACTGTGAGAGACGTTTGTACGCTCTTGCAGCCTTGTGGACTTCATGAAGATGCTGTTTGACTGCAGAGCAACCAACATGTCTCAAAGAATTCTGCTTGTAATGAGTCTCCTGGACTAGGTTCTTCAGTTTAGAACAAGAGCATCCTCAATATCCTCATCCACAGCATTTTTACTGGCATGGACAATGGGTAAACTAAGATTTCAAGGTTTTCGGGTACATTATAAAGTATTTAGGTAATGGAATACCTTACTTTGATCAAGCGATTGACAATTTGAGCCATGTTTCAGCATGAATCTTGTGTATGAATGCAATGTGGAAAGGTGAAGGTGTCATTTTTAAAGTGCCTATAACATTCACAAACCTGCTATAATGCGTTTACATCAGGGGTGTCCAAACTCGGTCCTGGAGGGCCGGTGTCCTGCAAAGTTTAGTTCTAACCGCGATAAGACACACCTGGGCTAGCTAATCAAGCTCTTACTAGGCTTTCTAGAATCATTCTTGCAGGTGTGTTGAGGCAAGTTGGAGCTAAAATCAGCAGTACACTGGCCCTCCAGGACCGAGTTTGGACATGCCTGGTTTACATAATTTAAAGTTCTTTGCATTTACTTTAGTTTTATACGGGTTTCTTCTGATAAACAGAAACTATTTTGAAGAATATGGGCAACTGAACAGTTTAGACTTCCATAGTATGAAAAAATAATGGGTACTCAAAGACACGTCAGCCAGTGCTGAAGTGTCATAAAAATGTGAGAAAATAACATTGATTTAACATACTTAAATATACAATTGTACATACCTTGGATTTCGGAGAGATCATCCTTGAAGGTCTGCAGGGTTTTCCTCTGTAATGCTAGAAGCATTTTTGAAAATCCTGCAATTTGAATGGTTGCATCTGGCAGACTAATAATACTGTTGATTAAAACTTCTTACATCATCCTGCCATTGTTCATTGCAGGTTCAATATTTTTCAGATTTAGTATTTGTGATGTTGCAGCCACGTGCTTTCATAGTTCAGGGACTTCTCCAGACCATCATTGATTAAAAATTATTGTTCTAGTGGTAGTATAATTGTGGATGATTATTCCAGTTTTTTGCTAAATGAATGAATGAATGCGAAGCACCTACAAGAAGTTGTCAGCTTTTGAATGTCTGTTCAGCAGTAGACAGTTTTTTTTGTTGCATCTTTCTTTAGCAGACATTCTTGTGGTAAAAGACACATCTGTAGACAGATTTGGCTTACTGTATACAACACAGGTTTTGTTGATCCACACTTGGAGTTTCTTAGTCATCTAAAGGAATTTTAAGACAATCTCCTATACAGTACTTGAAAATGCAGCCTTGTCCACTTCACCAAGACCCAGTGCTCCCTGATGGTCTCTTTTGGCTGAGCATTTACTCATGTGCCTCTTGAGTTCCTGGCGAACAAACATCCCCCGGCAATAAGCACAGTACGTATACTTGTTGGAGTCCTGTTTTACAGAACGACGTCTAACTTTCAGGGCACCCGATCCTTTCTTCAGGACATCATTGTTGTGCATGAAGTTGCCTTTGTTTCGCAAAACCTGCAGCAATTCCTTTCTTTTCTTGGAGTGAGCTGGTAAACTGAGTGCTTCTGCAATTTCGGCATCTTCATGCTTATGCTTTTTAAAATGTCGAGCTATTTTGATTTGTGGCTTTCCACAAACAAAACAGAAATTTTCACCACCTCCAGACAAAGTGGTGACGCCCTTTGAAGACAAGACTGAATCACTCGCTGTATCCTCGGGCATGGACGCATTTCTCTCTTCTCTTTTATTTGTGGTGTTCTCGTCCTCTGCTTCAGTGATGCTGCTGGGGCTTGGGTCAGGTGAAGAGGACAGATTGTGAATGAGTGAATCTCCTGCTGTGACGTTCAGGCTGAAGGACCTCTCAGTGGTCATGCAAGGCTCCAGATAGTTCTCTGTAGTGTTGCTGATCAACCTTTCCAAGTCCAGTTCTGTGTTTGAGTACAAACCAGACTGTGATTCAGGGACAAACTCGTTACCTGACAACAATTCTTTGTCCCAACTTTCAGGTAAATCCTGTAGAAAATAAATAGTAGATGGCATTATTAGTTTAACATTTATTATTTGTAATAGACTGAGTATACGTGTCACTACATTTCTGAAATATAGTTTAGGACTTCCGTTTTAATATTTCACCTATTTCCTGTAAGCAGTCTTAAAGAAATTAATCTACCTTGTATGTCTAGTCTGTTCTGTTAAGGCTGATTTATACATCTGCATCAAGTGCACACGCATGGTCCAGCGCAGCCATCGTGTGGTCGCATACCCCTCGACGTGGCTGATGCACTACTCTCAAAAAATGTAAGTACATGTCACACAGCGCAAGCTCTGTGGTCGGTCCGCTTGGAAGCGGCGACGAGTGTGGGCAGTGCTGAGAGCCATAAGAACGATAGAGTGAGTGTTTACAAGTGATGAGTGTTGTCGAGTCCCATGAAGGAGCTCCAGATGGAACCTGTTGCTTTATGTTTACCTTGTGAATAAAGTTGCTGCATGTCCGCTAGTTCCCACCTCGGAATGAGCGAGTTTAAGCTACTTGTACATTAAGTTAGCCATGTAAAAACCTACTTCAAGCTAGAATTTCAGAAGTGTTAATGCAGGGCAACTCACACAAGTATAAAGGCACGACTACACGCAAGGCAGGCATCGTGGGTCACGCCGATCGCTCCACGCTGAAGTATAAGTCAGCCTTAAGGTAACAGTTTTAATCATTTACTCCACAGAAGTCATTTGTAGAGGAATAATGTGTAAAGTTTACTTACTGGCACGCTCTTACTTTGGAAACTGTGTGAATCACACATAGAAGAGGACTCTACAAGGAAAAATAAAAATTAATTAAGACAAAAACAGAAAGAAAATAGCTGAAAGATATAATCCCACAAAACTTACATGTGATTCTGATAAGCAGCGGGGGGAAATAGTCACAGACTAGATATATATATTTGGTGATATTTAAGAAAATCTTTTTAACGTTGCACTTAACAAATTTGGCAAACTATTAAGGCCATGACAGAGTTTCTGCAGGACTGATTATAAAAAATGTAAGTCTTTCTCTTAAGATCTTTTAAAGACCAAATACAAAAATTTAAAGGCAAAAATAGAGGGTAAACAACACCAATATGTTAAGAACTATGTATTACGGTCTACGGAGCTCATAAAGACTGAAATTCCTGACAAACTATTGAAGTAAAAAAGATCTAACTTGTCTTTGTATTAAGTTTCCAAAGTATGTTAAAGCTTGAATGCCTCTTTTATACCTCCAAAAAGTTTTAATCCAACTGATACAGTACCTGGAAATGTAGCCTTGGCCACTTCAGCGAGACCCAGTGCTTCCTGATGGTCTCTTTTGGCTGAGCAGGTTTTCATGTGCCTCTTGAGATCCTGGCGAACAAACATCCCCCGGCAATAAGCACAGTACGTATACTTGTTGGAGTCCAGTTTTACAGAACGGCGTTTAACTTTTAGGGCACCCGACCCTTTCTTCAGGACATCATTGTTGTGCATGAAGTTGCCTTTGTTTCGCAAAACCTGCAGCAATTCCTTTCTTTTCTTGGAGTGAGCTGGTAAACTGAGTGCTTCTGCAATTTCAGCATCTTCATGCTTATGACTTTTAAAATGTCGAGCTATTTTGATTTGTGGCTTTCCACAAACAAAACAGAAATTTGTACCACCTTCAGACACTGTGGTGACACCCTTTGAAGACAAAACTGAATCACTTGCTGTATCCTCTGGTATGGATGCAATTCTCTCTTCTCTTTTATTTGTTGTGTTCTCGTCCTCAGCTTCAGCGATGCCCTTTGAAGACAAGACTGAATCACTCTCTGTATCCTCTGGTATGGATGCATTTCTCTCTTCTCTTTTATATGTGGTGTTCTCGTCCTGTGTTTCAGTGATGCTGCTGGGGTTTAAGTCAGGTGAAGAGGACAGATTGTGAGTGAGTGATTCTCCTGCTGTGATGTTCAGTGTGGACGACGTCTTCTCACTAGTCATGCAAGGCTCCAGAGATTTCTCTGTAGTATTGCTGATAGACCTTTCTAAATCCAATTCTGTGTTTGAGTTCAAGCCAGACTGTGATTCAGGGACAAACTCTTCACCTGATAACAATTCTTGTTCACAGTTTTCAGGTAAATCCTGATAAAAAAAATAATAAAAATTATTAGTAAAAGACTAAGTACAAGTGTAATTACATTTCTGAAAACTAGTTTATTAGAATTTCTGTTTAAATACTCCAGTTCTTTCCCATGGGTATCAATAATACACTCAGCAGCAGCTCTCAATATGCCAGCGGGAAACGTTGCTAGTATCACATTATTAAATTTCAATACGGACTTGTTCGAGTTGGTACTTCAGACAACACTTCCAGACGCAACTCATCATGAACACATAACTACTCGCAGCTTGACTGAATAAATCTCATGAATGTGTTAAAGGTTACTTACCGTCACACTCTTTTTGTGGAAACTGTCAGAATCCAACATAGCAGAGCACACTAAAAACAAACAA
Source organism: Danio albolineatus (assembly GCA_903798035.1). NCBI lineage: Eukaryota > Metazoa > Chordata > Actinopteri > Cypriniformes > Danionidae > Danio > Danio albolineatus. Next base: position 272,924 of record CAIGQQ010028441.1, on the reverse strand, counting down.
AAAAAGAAAATAATATTACAATTATTTATAAGAAATAAGGAAACCTTAAATTAAAACTAGAAATGTGGGAGCTTAATACCACACAGATTGCACATACACAATATGAGATGATTTCTAAAAGGTAGCTGTGCAATTGCACAGCACAGAATATGTGGTTGTTTAATTACCTTGTGAGTTTTTTAAAATCTGTACAGTTTAGATTCAGTTACATTTCAAAAAGTCTAACAAAATAATAAATAATCACAAAACATTTTCTATTTCAGTTTCCAGCATCTACTATTGTTCCATTTCATTCATCCTGACCCCCAGAGGCAGTGCTTCACACCAGATTTCATCCCACTGCAGATGCACAGGTCAAGCCTTATAGAAAGTCCCTCGTGACCAGGAAGACTCGGCTTCCTCCCCCGTTTAACCCTGTACCTGGCTGCAGTGTCCTTATAACTTCTCATACTTAAGTGTTACATCAGTGGTCCCCAACCACTGGGTTGTGGACCGGTACTTGGTACTGGGGTGCAGAAGTAATCTTTAATTATTTCCATTTTTTTTTTATTATCGTATTCTGAAAGGTCATTATTTTGAAAAATGGCCATATTCTCTCAGTTACAGCTCAATCGAGCGCCAAAAACCCACAAGCTACCAAAATGAGTAAGAAGCAGGTGTCTTTGGAAAGTTTCTTTGTGAAGGGGAAAGGGCCCACGATCTGCCATGGAATGGATCTGCAACCCATTTATCCAATAGAGGTGTGTGGCTTTTGCGTGCATACTGAGAGGGACGCACGCAAGTAATGCGCTTTGGCCTTCCAGGTGCACCAAGCTGAAAACATCTGAACTTGAAGACGCTAGATACGTGCCAAGAACTGACCAACCTTCATAATTTGCATGGAATATACACATTTCGATATACTAATTACCACAAACACAGAACACTCAAACACTGCAGTGCTTTTAATTTTCTCCATAAGTAGAACTTGTATGGGAGCTGCAGCAATGTTTAGTCAGCTTGTCAATCTCTGAGAAAAAGATTGGTGGTCACCAAGCAATCGTACAACCAAAGTTGTTAAATTTGCTGGGGTTGTTTTGTTTCCTCTCTATTGTTTCGTAGCCGTTTAGTGTTTTCACATGGGGGTGCTACTAGACTGTGTTTTGAGATTTGAGTTTGTGTCAGTTCAAAATGTAGATAATTTGGGCTAGGTCAGATGCCCAAAGCGGATCCTGTTATTGCTCCCTTCGTTCTTTCTCCATATAAGGTCTTGAGGCCTAATGTCTTTTGGCTTTGGCCTCAATGCCAAATTACAGAAGATCTTCTCATACAGGCAATATAACACGGTGGTGTGTAAGTGTCAAATTGGCAATTCTCTTTGTCATCTAATGTTGGCGCTGTCTCAGGCTCTGCAATGTTCTAGAAGTGACACAACATTCTAAGACCTCTGTGATGCTACTCTACGCTCAGTAGCTTTCATGAAAAGGGAACTGGGTAGGCTTATGTCAATGCTTAGACAAGCATGGCAACAAGTCTGGCCCACTTAATCACCCCTGTCTGAGTCCTGAAGGAAAACTCTGAAGGACCTGTCGGTAGTTCTGGGACAGCTTTTTGGCCCAAAAACATGACAAGCACTACAAAGCTGTGTACAGGCAAATCAATCAAGACAGCAATATGCAAACATGAGATGAGGGTTGCCATCCAACTTGGAGTACAGGCAGCCCACTAGAGAACATGAATTGCAATGTTTTCAAGTTTCTACAAGTCCAATGGATGTTCTTATGAGCTAGATTTGAAGCGACCTAATAGGGTAACCAGATCTGTTCAACAGCCTCTGGGACAGGGTCAGCAATCCTTTCGTGTCCCAAGGGGCAGAGAAACTACCCACCAACCCTCCAGGATTGCTAAAGGCCAGGGATGCAGTAGCTGGAGGTCTACTGTCAACCATCGGATAATTTTCACATCAGCCACTCAATTACTGGAAGACGACAACAACCTCAGGGGCATGGGTTAAAGCAACCTTAACTCAAAGGGTACAAACGACAGTTCTGGGATAGCCTCCCATTTTCAAGGAGGTCGGAATGTCCACAGTATTTGATCACAAGAGCATGAATGCCTTAAAGCAAGAAATAACACAACTGCTGTAGAAATACGTCATCAAGCCAGTGAAGTGTTTATAACAGCTCAGTGACATTTATTCAATATACTTCATCCCAAAACAAAGACGCTGGGCTGAGACCTACACTGACCTGTGCTCTCTTAAGTTTCTGAAAGTTTTTCTGAAAGTATTTTGCATGTGACAGAGGTTCTCCAGTCAGTCAGACAACAGGAGTGGTTCACCACAGTAGACTTAATAGATGCTTACTTCCCCATTCAGATCCCCCACAGCACAGAACATTCCTCTGCTTTGCATTCCAAGAGCAGGTTTATCAGTTCTGGGTGTTTCTATTCAATCTTATTCTATCACCACAAGTTTTTACCAGGTGTATGGCACGGGCTCTAATGTAGGCCCAAGTCATCCAGATGCTTCTATATCTTGGCAACCCACTTTGCTTTCATTCTCAGTAGCAGGTGGTGGTAGAGGCTACACAACTGCTTACCTACATTGTCTGACTGGGTCTAAAGGTGAATTAAAATGTATATATATATATATAGCAAAGAGGTGGAGAATATCAACACCTTTGAGCTATGGAGTAGTGCTACTGGCACTGAACCACTCTGCCTTATAACTGGAAGGAAGGCATGTTTCTTGTCAGATCAGACAATCAGTGAATTTTCACATCATCCATCAAGGGGGCACAAAATTCTCTTTGAGTATGACAATATCTGTTGACCTGTAACTTTCCTTAGTTACCGAACATCAGGGCAATGCACATACCAAGGGGTGAAAAATTCAGTGGCAGATTTCTTGTTCCATCACAGGCTCATCAGGAGACTGAACTAATTATCTTACATCTTATCTTGAGTCATAAACAAAAATGGTGTTAATATAAACTTGTGTGCCCTGTAAGGGCTCTCTGTCACTACCTCAGGAATAAGGTGTTATTCCACAAGAGGCATCTTGACTTCTTGGTCAGCAATAAAGTAAGTTCCCCTAAGTGATTTTGGCTCATCACACTTTTGAAACGGCTGTCCCGTTGAGACCTTCTACCTCCTAGAAGTAAACAGGACCTTGTGATCGCAAGGAGTCATCCAGTGTGAGCACTGCCTCTAGTGGTCAGGACTAACAAAACAGAACAAGATTTTTGAGTTCTGGGAGTTCTATGGGTTCATAGGACATTACAGGGTTTTAAAACCAATCTGGTGTGAAGCACTGCTTCCAGCGGTCATCCAGAACTCAGAACTCCATCTAATCTGATAAATCTGATTTTCAACCCAGAAGATTAATTTTGGTCCATACTTAATTTTATGCATTAACATATAACTTAGAAGGAGAATACAAGTCTGTAATGTTAGCTGACTGGATTTTCACGTGCAAGATATTACAACAAAAGTTGATTCTGATAAGCAGCTGGAAACTGGTCATGGACTTTTGATACTTTTTCAATATTATTTAGGAAAGGAACAGAGAAGTAACAGCATTTAGTTAAGATATAAATCTTTTCTAACATTGTACTGTTCAAATTGGGCAAATTGAGCAGGACATGAGTTATGTTGAAGTTTAACATAACTCATGTCCTGTGTCATGTCTTCACGTCATTTCTCATACTTCTAAAGACTTATATACATCATCTGATACAGTACCTGGAAATGCAGCCTTGGTCACTTCAGCGAGACCCAGTGCTCCGAGTGCTTCCTGATGGTCTCTTTTGACTGTGCATTTCTTCATGTGTCTCCAGAGTTCCAGGCAAACAAACATCCCCCGGCAATAAACACAATAATCATACTTGTAGGAGTCCTGTTTTACAGAATAACGTCTAACTTTCAGGGCACCCGATCCTTTCTTCAGGACATAATTGTTGTGCATGAAGTTGCCTTTGTTTCGCAAAACCTGCAGCAATTCCTTTCTTTTCTTGGAGTGAGCTGGTAAACTGAGAGCTCGTGCAATTTCAGCATCTTCATGCTTATGCCTTTTAAAATGTCGAGCAAGTTTGATTTGTGGCTTTCTACAAACAAAACAGAAATTTTTACCACCTCCGGACACTGTGGTCACGCCCTTTGAAGACAAAACTGAATCACTCGCTGTATCCGCGGGCATGGACGCATTTCTCTCTTCTCTTTTATTTGTGGTGTTCTCGTCCTCTGCTTCAGTGATGCCTGTTGGGCTTGGGTCAAGTGAAGAGGACAGATTGTGAATGACTAAATTTCCTGCCGTGACGTTCAGGCTGAAGGACCTCTCAGTGGTCATGCAAGGCTCCAGAGAGTTCTCTGTAGTGTTTCTGGTAGACCTTTCTAAATCTAGTTCAGTTTTTGAGTTTAAGCCAGACTGTGATTGAGGGACCAACTCGTTACCTGACAATAACTCTTTGTCCCGGCTTTCAGGTAAATCCTGCAGAAAAAAAAATTGTAGCCCACATTTTTAGTTTAACATTTATTATTTGTAATGGACAAGGCACAGGTGTGACTACATATCTGAAATAAAGTTTAGAACTTCTGTTTTAATATTTCAGCTATTTCCTGTTAGCATTTATACTGAAGCTTTTAAGAAATAATCAATCATGTAGGTGTAATCTGTTCTGTTAGTTTTAAACATTTACTCCACAGACGTCATTTGTAGAAATATAAGGTGAAAAAATACTTACAGGGACACTCTTACTCTGGTAACTCTGTGAATCCCACATAGAAGAGGACTCTAGAATAAAAAATAAAATTATTTAGACAAATCGGAAAGGAAAGAAAAACCTGAAAGATATAATCCCCACAAAAGTTACATGTGACTCTCAAAAGCAGCGGGGGGAAATGGATTTAGGATTTCTTTAGGAAGAATTTAAGGCTTTCTTTAAAGACCTTTAAAGATCAAATACAAAACAAATGAAAGGCAAAAATAGAGGGAAAACACCAATATGCTGTGATCCACGTATAACTGTCTAGGGATCACATAAAGATTTCAATTCCTAGCAAAATATCGAAGTTAAAAAAAAGATCTAACTTGTCTTTGTTTTAAGTTTACAAAGTATGTTAAAGCTCGAATGCCTCTTTTATACCTCCAAGAAGTTTTAATCTAACCGATACAGTACCTGGAAATGCAGCCTTGGCCACTTCAGCAAGACCCACTGCTCCCAGTGCTTCCTGATGGTCTCTTTTGGCTGAGCAATTTTTCATGTGCCTTTTGAGATCCAGGCGAACAAACATCCCCCGGCAATAAACACAGTACGTATATTTGTTGGAGTCCTGTTTTACAGAATGGCGTTTAACTTTCAGGGCACCTGATCCTTTCTTCAGGACATCATTGTTGTGCATAAAGTTGCCTTTGTTTCGCAAAATCTGCAGCAATTCCTTTCTTTTCTTGGAGTGAGCTGGTAAACTGAGTGCTCGTGCAATTTCGGCATTTTCATGCTTATGCTTTTTAAAATGTCGAGCTATTTTGATTTGTGGCTTTCTACAAACAAAACAGAAATTTTCACCACCTCCAGACACAGTGGTGACGCCCTTTGAAGACAAGACTGAATCACTTGCTGTATCCTCGAGGGTGGATGCAATTCTCTCTTCTCTTTTATTTGTTGTGTTCTCGTCCTCTGCTTCAGTGATGCTGCTGGGGCTTAAGTAAAGTGAAGAGGACAGATTGTGAATGAGTGAATCTCCTGCTGTGACGTTCAGGCTAGAGGACCTCTCAGTGGTCATGCAAGGCTCCAGGGAGTTCTCTGAAGTGTTGCTGGTAGACCTTTCTAAATCCAGTTCAGTACTTGAGCAAGACTGTGATTGAGGGACAAACTCGTTACATGACGACAATTCTTTGTCCAAGCTTTCAGGTAAATCCTGTAGAAAATAAATTGTACAAAGATTATTCGTTAAAAATTTATCATACATCAAGAATTATGTGTAAAAAGGTTACTTACAGGCACACTCTTACTCTGGGAATGGTGTGAATCACACATAGAAGAGGTCACTAAAAGGAAAAGAATAAGCAATTACACAAAAGCAGAAAAAAAAAGCTGCAACATATTATATTCCCCACAAAAGTTGCATGTGACTCCAATTAGCATGGGAGGGGGTTGTTGGAATGGTCACAGACGTTATATTTTTGGTAATATTTAAGGAATAAGCAGTTTAACAGGAACAGTGTTTAAGACAAATCTTTTAAAATTGGTAAAACTCTTTTAAGACATGACAGAGTTTCTGCAGGATTTATTAGGAGACATTTAAGACTTACTTTAAAGATCTTTTAAGACCAACTAAAGAAAATTTAAATGGAAAAAAATTGGAGGGAAAACAACAGCAATATGTTGAAAACGCTGTTTTTCAGCCTTCCTCAAGCACATAAAGCACAGATATCATCTAAATAACATCCATGTTAACCATTTAGCAAGGAAGTTAGAGTCACCGGGCAGACAGAAGAATTCTAAGGTACAATAACATCTCTGAATGATGTCCTGAATGACATCCTGAATAAAGCAGTAATACAGCTTATTCTTCAGTAAGGTGAGCACTGAAGGCACCAATGAAGGAGCTCACTGCAGAAATAACATTTCACCTTACATTGAAACACAAGGAAACATTTCCTTGAGAAAACTAATGCCATGCTCATAGGCATTTAAGACTCGCTGTTCTGATTTAAGACTTATTCAAAGCCTTTTTAGAACCCACAAAAACCCTGCATGAGTTACACTGAACCACACTTCATTATCTTTAACACCTCTGAGAAGTTTTAATCAAACTGATACAGTACCTGGAACTGCAGCCACTTCAGCGAGACCCTGTGTTCCCAGTTCTTCCTGATGGTCTCTTTTGACTGTGCATTTCTTTATGTGTCTCCAGAGTTCCTGGCGAACAAACATGCCCTGGCAATAAGCACAGTACGTATACTTGTTGGAGTCCTGTTTCACAGAATAACGTCTAACTTTCAGGGCACCTGATCCTTTCTTCAGGACGTCATTGTTGTGCATGAAGTTGCCTTTGTTTCGCAAAACCTGCAGCAGTTCCTTTCTTTTCTTGGAGTGAGCTGGTAAACTGAGTGCTCGCGCAATTTCAGCATCCTCATGCTTATGACTTTTTAAATGTCGAGCAAGTTTGATTTGTGGCTTTCCACAAACAAAACAGAAATTTTTACCACCTTCAGACACAGTGGTGATGCCCTTTGAAGACAAGACTGAATCACTTGCTGTATCCTCGGGCATGGACGCATTTCTCTCTTCTCTTTTGATTGTTATGTTCTCGTCCTCTGCTTTAGTGATACTGCTGGGGCTTGGGTCAGGTGAAAAGGACAGATTGTCAATAAGTGATTCTCCTGCTGTGACGTTCTGGCTGGAGGACTTCTCAGTGGTCATGTAAATCTGTGGAGAGTTTTCTGTATCGCTGATAGACCTTTCTAAATCCAGTTCTGTTTTTGAGCTCAAGCCAGACTGTGATTCAGGGACAAACTCGTCACCCGATGACAATTCATCTGCCCAGCTGTCAAGTAAATCCTGTACAAAATTAATTGTAGGCAGCAGTATTAGCTTAATCTTTAATTATTAGCATCAGGCTGAGAACAGAGTTGACTAAAAACACTAATTTATCATGTAGGTCAGGGGTGTCCAAACTCGTTCCTGGAGGGCCGGTGTCCTGGAGACTTTAGCTCCAACCCTAATCAAACACACCTGAACCAGCTAATCGAGCTCTTACTAGATATATTAGAAACTTCCTAGCAGGTGTGTTGAAGCAAGTTGGAGCTAAACTCAGCAGGACACCGGCCCTCCAGGTCCGAGTTGGGACACCCCTGATGTAGGTCTAATCTGTCCTGTTAGTTTCAAGAACTCGTTAGTTTCATTAACTCCATAGAATTGTTGAAATAATAATGCATTAAAGATTACTTACAGTCACGCTGTTTTTGAGAAAACTGCATGAATTCCACACAGAAGAGCAACCTTTAAAAAGAAATTACACAAAAACAAAGAATTAATTTATTTTAGCTTTGTGAAACTAATAGAAAATTAGGGAACTAAACTAACGCTAACTAGAACTAGAAATGTAGGAACTTAACACCAGACTACACAGACACACACTGGCAGATGATGTTCTGCGCAGTTACACAGTATTTTGTGTGAGGAAAATATTAAACAATAACCAAACACCACAAACACATTCTGTGAATTTGAATTGTCTCTATTTTAAGCCCCGTTTAGATTACATCATTTTTATTGTCAGTTACAACACTGGTTATGAGTCAATCTGTCAGATTATGTGATCTTGTCTAGATCAGGGATGCCCAAACTCAGTCCTGGAGGGTCTGTGTCCTGGAGAGTTTAGATCTAACCCTAATCAAACACACCTGAAAAATCTAATCAAGCTCTTAGTAGGGGCTCTTCAATCTGGCAGGTGTGTTGAAGCAAGTTGGAGCTAAACTCTGGAGGACACTAGGCCTCCAGAATAGAGTTTGGGCAACACTGGTCTAGATAAACTCTTGATTTGTTGTGGGTACCAATTATGCCAGACTAGATGTTGGTTTATATTCAATCCTCACATGATGTGTATGACATGCTTTATGTCATCAAGAAGCGGCATACATTACAAATGTCACTGTGACTGTCTAGAGCAGGAGTGTTCCTAGAGATCCACCTTCTACGTCCTGCAGAGTTCAGCTGCAAACCTTGATCAAACACACCTTTAATTACCTAGAAACACTACAGAGAACTCTCTGGAGCCTTGCATGACTACTGAGAACTCCTTAAATAATTGTCTTTAATTACCAAGCGCTCCTTCATATCCTACATAGGTAGTTTAGTTGTGTTTTGATCAGGGTTGGAGCTAAACTCTGCGGGAAGTTAGATCTCCAGAAACAGAGTTGAGCACCCCAGTAGAGATCTGCATTCCTGCGGCTGTATCATGGGAGCTGCAGGACCCGAAAAGATTTCTTGCGGCATTTTAATAAATTTCATAATAAAATGTGGTAGCGGTCGGTAACCCTGGTGTAATTTGAACGGGAGTGGGCGGGCTAACAATATTTCCTTTCTCCAACGTTATTTCAAAACAGCATATCTGTGTTTTCCTCACTCTTATTGGGAACCGTTACAGCCAGTGCTAAGGACTGTTACACATGCTGAACGCATGGACCAGTGCTTTCTGCATGTGCTTTTATTCTTCCCCACACAGTATGTGCGTGTAAAATCTGCATAAAGGTCCTTGAAGCGGGTGTTGCCAACAAGGGAGAGCAAAGTGAAGATGTGCTGTGCTTTAGCTTGCAATAGAAAATAGTCAGTTTACTGTTAGGCAGGGCTTAATTTGTGCCAGAACCCGCCAGATCTGGATCCAGCAGCTCTGAAATCTGCTCTGGCACCTCATTTTACCGATCCCCCTCAACCACCCTCCTCCCCCATCTGCCGTTCACTTTCTTCCAAGACTCCCCAACCCTCTTCACTTTCGTCCTCAACACCTCTCCATCCTCAGGTAACATGCCAGATCCGTTACCCCGATCTGTTCCAGGACCTCACAATTCACAAATTAAGCAGTGCTGTTAGAAAACCCAGGCAAGCTTGAATGTATAGGAGTCTTTTTCATGCGTTTTAGACGAAAATGGAAAATAAATACCCTATGCGCGGTGTGATAATACCTCAAAGTTCTACCCTTTAGCAGTCACAAGACTGCAGCCTCAGGTTTAAGGTGGCACACAAGTCTCATCACAAAGGGGCAAACAAAACTGATATTTAGCCTACAATCCTTGCACAACCTACAGTTTAATTTCTCGATTTTGGTAGTACCCAAAAACGTGAGATTTTGGAAACCAGATATAAATTTAACAAGAGCAGTCAGGTTGAGTAGAAAATTATTTTAGGTGGGCAGTGGGTAAACAAAGGCTGAATATACAGCAGGATCGGTCGGGTGCAGAATAAAACCTTGCGGGAGCTGGACTGAAGAATTAGTCACATGCAGACCTCTACACCCCTGGTCTAGATAGTGTGTTTTCTGAACTAAAACAGTAGAAAAGTAAGTGAAAACCAGTTACCTTAAAAGAATTATTTATACAAAATTGTTGCCATTTTAGAAGTGGTGTAGGAAAGAGATTCTGTGCTACTAATCATCAACATCACCCATGTGACAGAAATTATACGACAAAAAAATGAACATGCTGGACTTGGCAAGTGACATGGCATCGTTTGGCATGTACTATGAAACACCACACAAGTAGAAACTATTGAATCTTGCATCCTGACGCTTATTTACAAATACCCACGACACTCTGGAGGGGAAAAAATTATGTAATCTAAATGGGGCTTCATTTGTTATACTTTAACAATTTGGTACACTTAATTAAAATGGAGGGTCGGGCTATCTTCATTTCGACTCAAGTATTTTAAAAGCATATAAATATCTTTATTACTGTTCTTAACTTCATTACATAATTCATATTTCTATGCATTAAGGGCAGCTCAGTGGATTGACCTGTTGTCTGGACCGGCAAGAACAGAAAAAGTCTTTCTGTGTGGAGTTTGCAAGTTCTCCATATGCGAGTTTACTCTGGGTACTGAAGACATGCCGTTTAGGTCAAATGAAAACTACAAAATCGTCCCAAAATTGTTCCCACAAATATAGTCAAAGATGTTCAGCACTAAAAAGATTTTTAAAACATTTCTACGAATTAACATCACACATGTAAGGTGAAAAATTCATAATCAAGAAAAAAAAAAAAAAAACCTTTCACAAGCTTCATTCATCACTGGCCACAAGCATGCATACAGTTAGCTGATAGGACTTTCACCTGCAAGATATTATATACCCCACAAAAGGTACGTGTGACTCAAATATGCAGCCGAAAATAATATTGTCGACTTGTGAAAAAAAAAAGGGATTTATTTTAGATCTGAATTACTTGTAACATCATACCATTCAAGTTTTAAGTATTTTCTTTTTTCGAAAACGTAAATTAAATGTTAGATCAGATAAATTGATGAGAACAAACTTTTTAAAAATTATTCCAGAATGTTTGCATCAATGCATGAATACCAAAACAGTACTAGAGGGTACCAGGTAGCCCTTCTAAACTTGTATTTATAGTTTAGTTTTTTTATTCCCGGACCCTCCCATCTTTTAATTTTTTTAATACATACAATACTTTTTTTTTTACTGTCATTGGTTTTGTATGTTTGGACCATTCTGACCTGTCACGCAAGTGTAATATCTCCTTAGTGCATTCAAAAAGCTTTTCACAAGACATTTAAATGAATAGTTCACACAAAAACTAAAATTAACCCATGATTTACTCACCTTAAAAGGCATCCTAGACGTTATCTCGCATTCCATTTTCAGAAGGACACAATCGCAGGCGTATTTAAAAATTGTCCTGGCTCTTCGAAGCTGTATAAAGCAGGGCTCGAAATTTGGTGTGGAAGAGCACGGATTGCGCATCGTATAAATTATTACTATAAGAATTTCATAAAGCGAGAAATTCCCACACAAACATATTTGCAAAATTTTGGATCAAAATGGTAAAAATTATTTTACAGACGATGTAAGAGACTCGTGTTTGTAAGGAGCTGCTTGCTATATTAGTGTGGTCTTTAGCTAAAGTTAACCGGAATGATAATAGGTGTAATAACAAAGCTTGGAATGCAATATATTTTGCCTTAAATGTCATAATTTACAATTATAATAACAATAATAACAAATATTTTGAGATTATCTAAATATGAAAAAATGTTACTTAAATTCCATAACACTAAACAATTTGAGAAATAAACAACATATGGCTTAAGCTGAGACTCCACCTTCATTCAATCATAAAAATATTAAGCAACTCGAAAAACACATTAACATTATACTTGCATACGGTCATGCACACACATCTGGAAGTCACAAAAACTGAACTCAAGTGAATGAAACAAACTTTATAATTTAAATGGTTCTTATTATCTCAATAAGAAAACAGTAGTAATTGCAAAAGCAAATAACTGAACTGAAGTTTGTAAACTAGAACACATTTATCATAAGTTCCTAAAGTCCATTTGGAGGACATGAAATTTTGTTAAGCTGTTGATAATGACTGAAAATATCAAATTCTGTAGACTAAAATCGAATTGATTAATTTAACCTTACATAAAGTATTTTCTTATAGAAGAAAAGTGTAATGTAAAAGAGTGTATTCTCCCGAGAGTAAACTTCAGATAGTACAGGTTAATGTCTCAAGAGTATTCTGCAGGTAGATGAGTATAGTCTCGCAACAGAAAGCTTCAGCTAGAAGAGTGTATTCCCCCGAGAGTAAGCTACAGGAAGAAGAGTGTATACTCCTGAAAGTAATATCCAGGTAGAAGAACATATTCTCCCCGAGAGTTAGCTCCAGGAAGACGAGCGCATTCGCCCAAGAGTAAGCTCCAGGAAGAAGAGCATATTTGCCCGAGAGTAAGCTCCAGGAAGAAGAGCGTATTTGCCCAAGAGTAAGCTCCAGGTAGAAGAGTGTATTCCACCGAGAGTAA
>CAIGQQ010028441.1:238440-260393 GCA_903798035.1 Danio albolineatus | reverse complement strand
CAAGAGTAAGCTCCAGGTAGAAGAGTGTATTCCACCGAGAGTAAGCTACAGGAAGAAGAGTGTATTCTCCCGAGAGTAAGCTGTAGGATGAAGAGCGTGTTCTCCCAGAGAGTAAGCTCCTGGAAGAACAGAGTAAGCTCCAGGAAGAAGAGTGTATTCTCCCAAGAGTTGGTTTCAGGTTTGAGGGTGTATTTTCACGGGAGTAAGCTCCAAAAAGAAGAGTGTATGCTCCTGAGAGTAAGCTCAAATAAGAGAAGTGTAGTTTCCTGAGAATAAGCTCCAGGTAGAAGAGTGTATTCTCCCCAAGAGTAAGCTCCAGGTAGAGGAGTGTACTCTCCCAGAGAGTAAGCTCCTGGAAGAAGAGAATAAGCTCCAGGAAGAAGAGTGTATTCTCCTGAGAGTAAGCTCCAAGAAGAAGAGTGTATTCTCCCAAGAGTACGCTCCAGGAAGAAGAGTGTATTCTCCCCAAGAGTATTCTCCAGGAAGAAGAGAGTAAGCTCCAGAAGAGTGTATTCTCCTGAGAGTAAGCTCCAGGTAGAAAAGTGTAGTATCCCAACAGTAAATTCCAAGGAGAAGAGTGTTTTCTTCTGACAATAAGCTCTAAGTAAGAAGAGTCTACTCACCCAAGAGCTTCAAGAAGAAGAGTGTAGTCTCCCGACAATAAGCTACAGATAAAACAGACAATAGTCTCAAGAGAGTAGGGAGAAGAATATATTCTTCTGAGAGTAAGCTTTAGGTAGAAGAGTGTGTTCTTCCGAGAGTAGGTTTCAGGTTCAAGAGTGTATTTTCATGAGAGTAAGCTCCAAGAAGAAGAGTGTATGCTCCTGAGAGTAAGCTCAAATAAGAGGAGTGTAGTCTCCTGAGAATAAGCTCCAGGTAGAAGAGTGTATTCTTCAGACAATAAGCTTCAAGTAGAGAAGTATATTTTCCCAAGAGTAAGCTCCAGGTAGAAGAGCGTATGGTTTCTATTAACTAACTACAACAATACAAAACTTGTTACAATTAACTAACTTTACTAACAAAAAAACTGTTTATTGGGGGGAAAAAAACATCTGAAACCCTAAAACTCAAGCAAGTGTAAATTAGTGACTTATTTGCTCTGATTAGGGCAGCACAATATTGGAAAAACTGACATTGTGATGTTTTATTTTTCTGCAATATATATTTTGCTATGAATTTCGCTAACTTTTTTGACTTGTGCAGCAATTTGCAAAGAATTCACAATTGATTGGGATGATTTTGTAGTTCATCAGCCTAAAATACACAAAATAAATAAATTAAAGCTCAGATGAAATCAATAGAACAAAGATAAAATTTAAATAAACTTTGTTTTATTACTTTATAGTTTTCAGTGGAGTCTAACAGTTTTGAAGTTCAGAAACTCAAAAACCAATTTATTAACCAAGTTAAGGGATCTCAACATGACATTGCTAGATCCGCAGATTCTTAGCCCTTTATTGAGCCTTTTTATTTACCTATGTAAATGTGTGTGTCTGTGTGTGTGTGTATACATATTTATAACATGTTAAAGTTTTAGCTGCTATACTCTGAAAATCATCCAGAATTAAATCTGCAATTAATTTTTTATAGAATTCTGCGCATAAATAAGAAAAGTCCACATATTTTGTCGGACCCTGGATAATACTCAATACATAGCTAGTTTCCTGGTTCCTTTGACAAGTGTGAGTGCTCTGATTCACACGCAGGCATGGTTCAGTTAGTTGGACCTGGCCCAGTTGGAAGAGGTGGTCCAGAGATTGGGCTTGGTACATTTGTAGTGTGCATGCAAAGCACCCCTGAGCACGAAACTGAAGACGCGACATCAACTTTAAGGGACTGTTTCATGTGCATTTATTAATCATTCTTACTTTTCAACAAACAAGTGCGGTCATAGTTTATTAAAGACGCAAACCCCTCGCTGGACAACAGCTGCCACCTATGAAGCTAGAGCTTTTCCTAACTGACCAGGCACATCATCGATGACGCAAGGTGCTTGGGAGGTAAAAATACAGTGAGTGCGTCGAGGGACAGGGAAGGGGGACAATCATGCACGGGCACGGTTTAAGACAACCACCCCTAGTGTTAGTACACCTTAAACAGAACCAGTCGACCCAGTTCACCAAATTGAACAGAATTGTTTGAAATGGTTTGCGTGTCCAATAAGCACCAATCAACAAATTACTCACTTATTATCATGCCTGATACCAACTCTGACTCGAAATATACCAATTTTACCAACGTTATTCAGTAACTAGAACAGCACACTGAGATCAGATTTGAGAAGCGGTGAAATGATAATATTGCACATGCGTGATTCTGCAGGTGAACCGAACACAAACAGTACATGATAGCCAGCGGTGACTGAAACAATCTTGGACAACTGATTCAGCTGCAGCGCAGGTAAACTAAGGGCTTAAACTAGAGGATCTGGCAAAACATACGCTCGTTCCATAAAAGAAAATATCGCAATGGAATTTAAATAATTTTTTTCGTTTGGGATTGCAAAACTTAACGGTAAGACACTTTTCAGATCAAGTTGATGTTTGGATCGTGGATTATATCATTAGGTTGTAGCGTAACAGATTTTTGCAACCAGTTCACTGAAACAAACTGCAAAAGATCTAGTTCACCGAAAAGATTCTAACAACCTATCACTAGTATAAATTTAAATAAACCCATTGTTTAAGGTCTGAATCATTTAAACTGTAATTGAAAACACCACTGACATGACAAAGAGATTAATTTGTAACACTGATAAGCAATTAACAACATGCAGATAAAGATGTACACCTTGAATATATTGACAGATATTTTGCTACTGGTAAAAAGATCCATAAATAAGAACATTTCCAACTAAACTAGGCAAAAACCTTAGTAAATTACCTATTTTTATGCATTTTCATTATCATTTACATGTTTTGTAGTGTGCACTGCAATGTAATGGCTGTCTGGTGGGTGAGTAAACCTCACTTACCTCGAGTTATTAATTTTTCCTAGATTTCTGCATGTAAAGCTGCTTTGTATTGTATAAATGCTCAAATAAAAGTGACTTAAGAACACAAACTGATTAAAAATAGGAGTGATTCCATGCAAATATCATCCTTGATGTTAAAAAAAATCTTTAGTTATATGAGTAGACTTGTAATTTAGACAATAAAAAAAACATACAATTTGATTTCATTCACTAAAGTCAAGCTACTACCAATCTCACATATATTGATAACAAACAGATGTCATCCATCATGTATGTGGCATCCTCATAAATGTAAAATAAACAGTGTTTCTTGTATATCCTTTTAGATTAGTGTTATTTATTTCGAGTTGTGCAGTTTAAAATCACATAATTTCTAAAATAATACGTTGAATACTGCAAACTTTCAAGCGTTCGTGTTAAATTTACTCAAATAAAATAACACACATTCACAGATTGGTCTTTTCCTGATCCCTTAACGCTGTGCTGAGCTGCTTTGGTAAATATATAAAGATGTTTTATCATACATATATCATACATTTCTCATAGATATATACATTCTCTGAGACTTTGTTTCACATTCTGACTGCAAATGTTATTATTTCAATGACTATTTCTATAAATGACACCCCACATTTAAGTATTGAGGTAAAGTTTAATATTCGCACATTCATTCAGTGACCGCTTGTGATGCTTACCATGGTACTTCACATATAATTATGACTTGTAAACAACATTAGCACTGTGTTTTGGCTGTGAATAATGTTGTACGTTGATAGTCATTAGCTGCTAATATGATTTCGCTAATTATAATTAGCAAATGACACTTTTCTGAAGTGATATTATTAAGAATAAAGTCTGAACGTGTGAATATAAAACCAAACCTCAGCATTTTAAGTCTCAGACTCAAATTAATTAAAGTTTTTGATTTGTCTTTAAGTTAAATGCTTATAGTATAACATAGCTGACTCATACATAAATTATCCAACTATTATTATAGTCTTTAGTAGTTTTACTTAGCATTATTATTATTCAAATGTGCCTTAAACATGAATATTGTATTATTTAAATGTGATTACAAGTCAAGCATGTGTGTAAATCCACCAAAGACATGCAGGCATGTGTGTGAATACTTAGAAAAGACTGAGATGAGGATGAAAACCAACCTATTTGATCCTCAGGCTCTTCTTTTACCAGCGTGAAGACCTCTGCGATCCTGATGTCTTCACACTCCTCTTTAATAAACGCCATCTTTATTATTGTGGAGCTTTTCTGTGTGTTTAAGAGGAGAATGATGAACAAATGCAAACCACATCTCTGTCTGCGTCTCAATCAGTTATCTAGCTCACTTAACATTAATATCAGCGTAAGTTTACATGGATTAGATGACTATACGCTGCATATGGCAGGTTCAACTTCCCACACAGCGCTAGCAGTGTTGTTTAGAAGCGGCTTCGTGGCTTCTGACCTGTGAGTTTGCGAAGCAGGGGTTAAGGCGAAGTTTCTGGAAGCTCGGTTTCTCTCCTCTTTGCCTACAGAGAGCGAATTAGTGTTTCTGGTGGATTTATCGACGGTAAACGGGCGACTACTGAGCGATTTTAACCGATTTAAACGCTCCGAAAACACGAGCCTTTGGCCGAAACACGGAGGCGGCGCGGGTCTGTGACGTCACTCCAGTAAACAAAATAAAAGTCCCGTTTATACGTGAAAAAACGGTGAAGCGGTGAGAGAGAAAAGAGGACGGTGAAAATAAATGTACTTTGCCTGTAATAAATAAATAAATAAACTTCAAATCACCTCAATCGATAAACTCTAACCTTTAACAAAAGTACAGACATAAAAGTATCTTACATTTTTTAGTAATGTTTACTTAAATACACTCTGGTACACACTAAATAGCGCTATTACGAGCCTCTAGCGCTCTGAATGTAGCATTCAATAATAGATTGTATATAAACAGTATAGAATAACTTTGTAACACGTTGATAAAATATAATGTAATCAAATAAATATAAATAATTTAAGGTGGCACGGTGGCGCAGTGGGTAGCACAATCGCCTCACAGGAAGAAGGTCGCTGGTTCGAGCCTCGGCTGGGTCAGTTGGTGTTTCTGTGTGGAGTCTGCATGTTCTCCCCGTGTTGGCGTACGTTTTCTCCGGGTGCTCCAGTTTCCTCCCCAGTCCAAACACATGGGGGAATGGGCTCTAGAGTTTTAAAGCCGACAATAAACTAGCGGTGAAAGCTTGATGTGACTATTTTCAATTTCACGAGGTTGTTTTTACAGCATTGATGTTGTAATGTAATTACAAAACATTTAGTTAAATAGACTTAAGCACTCATTTAATTGTTCAAGCGTAAAACAAGACGAAATATCGCTGTAACTGCTAGCGCCGTCAGTAGCAACAGGCTAGCGCAGATAATACTGAGGTAAAATAAATTTAATGCAGCGGTTCTTGTCCAATTTGAGACTCACTTCATATCGTATATCTAACAGGCAGTGAAGATCACTGATTTTTACAGAAAGCAGATCTTAAAAGTGACAATTTTAAAGACAGGTCACCGTAGGCCACCTGGCTGAAAATTAAAAGTCTGTGCATATAGCCCATTGGCTAAACTAAATAGTCCGTAGTTGTATATGTGTGAATGAGTGAGTATGGGTGTTTCCCAGTGATGTGTTGCAGCTGGAAGTGTATCCGCTTTGTAAAAGATATGCTGGATAAGTTGGCGGTTCATTCGAACCCAAATTAATAAAGGGACTAAGCTGAGAAGAGAGTGAATGAATGAATAAATAATTTAACATGACTTCTGTCCGCCGCTGTATCCCTTCAAGCAACAAACCATTGGCACGCGGTGCAGCTTTATGACGTCTCATACTAAACAAAAAAACAAAAAGAAGTGTAACGGAAAGAGTTAAAGCTTGATGACCAGCTAAAACCAGCTTGACCAGCCAAAACCAGCAATGTCCAGCTTAAACCAGGATGGGTCAAGCTGGTTTAGGCTGGTAATTTTTCAGCCTGACCAGCCTGGAAATGGCCAAAACCCCTCTAAAACCAGGCTGGTGGACCAGTTAAAACCAGCCAACCAGCTTAGGCTGGTTTAAGCTGTTTTCTCAGCAGGGGGGAGGTGAAGAACAGAACAAAGGATGATCACATTTAGAAATGCTGCAACTTTGTTGATTATTTTTAAAAACAAAAGTAATTAATTAAAACTGCACTAAAAATGTCATCATGCGTGTTCTTAGCATATATTTCAGATTATTGATAAAATAATATAGTAATTTATATTAACCCTTTGATGCACAAGCTATAAAACCCCCCTCTAATGCACAATATGGGTCAAAAATGACCCATATTCATTTCCCATGTTATTTCCTTCTTCCCTCTGCATTGTTTGGTTTTATCTGTTGTAAGCAAATTATTTCAGCATTATATATTCACTGATCCATACATTTTATTATCCATGAATATTATATTATTATATAATAATATATTTTTTCATTTACCACTAATCAATGATTTATTTTTTCGTAGGTTTTGTATGACTACATCAGGTTCACACACAAGGGTCAAAAATGACCCATCTGTGAAAACATAAAAAAAAAATAATAATAATTAATTGATTAATTTTAGCAGTTATTCAGACAAACACATTTAAAGGGCCACGAAACCCCCCTGGCTCAGCTGGGTGTTTTCACACCTACAGTCTGGAGAAGCTCAGGAAAGTGGGCGTGTTCAGCTCTGTTTAGGTGGGAGTGTAAGGGGAGGGCATGAGGGAAGGTTTTGCATTAAGATGGGAGTTTCCATTTGTGCACGCGCTCATTTTCAAACAAGCGACGCACACACACAGACGCAGGGGGAGAAAGACTGTTTACATGGACATCAGTCATCTAATTATTAGCCAAATTATTAATCTGTCGACTTTAACAGCAGTTTGGCACTTTTACGTTAATCCAGGAACATTTCCTGCATGTCCCCCGTGACAAACGAGGTGTGAGAAACTATTAAGAGTGTTGTTTTAATGGAGTGTTTGATACCGCACGGCGTAAGGGAGAAATAAAAACCCTCCGCAGACTATCCTGTCACAAAATGCGGCAAAAATTCTACACAAAAGTAATAGTTTGACTGCAGTGTTTACACTCGGAGAGCAGAATGTACAGCGGATCTTTCAGTCTTTAATATTGTATAGATATTACCGTACTGTAAACTCAGTAACAGTTCATCATTTTGACAAAGGTCTGTCTTTAAACACTGACAGAGTTACGAACTCTACGAACTACTAACTAACTACGAACTAACTTCACCATCTGAATAAACAAACAAAAGAGCACTGATGGCTTACCAAATCTGTAGAGCAGGACAATCCATATAAACTGGAGCGGCAAATCCTGATTTCACCATTTCCAGATGTGGAAAGCTCTCGGGTGAAGAAATAAGTTCCTGACAGACGCATTTCTGCTGCGCGCGTGAGTCCAGCTGCGCTCTCATAGCGGGAATGAAGACTAAACCTTCACTGCAGCACATAAACACAACACTGGCGACCTGTGTCTCCTTCCACTTGTTTTGGAAGCACAGCGTGGCGTTCCTGCCGTCTGGACACTGCAACACGTACACACAGTCTTCGAAGCTCTTGTGCATATTAATGAGTTGCACCCAAGCGGCAACCTCCCGCTCTCCCTCTGGAAGCCAATACGGAAGTAACTTAAACTTGCAATTCATCGAAAATTGTTGTTTTATGTGGCTTTACACAGTCAGTTGCCTTTTGGAATTATTTCCTGCAATTATCAGATAATATGGCATGCTGTGTGCACTTAATTGTGCTCACAAACCATTCACATGGCCTCCGTTTCCCAGGTGAGTGAAATTATATACTTATAACATCTCTATAAATGTAATTGCTTTATTTCGGATAATTTATGATTTATAATGTTCTTCAAAACTCTAATGCACTCCAGAATCTGACAGATTGATCATCTGTAGGCTATAAAACAGTCATCTGAAGCGTTATCATACATTGTTCTGCCTGGATTTCCTAAATAGTCCTGCATTTACTAACACAGACTATATCTGAAGTATTTGGATGTAATTCGCACTTTCTGTTGAAAAACGTCATAAGAACGATGTTAAGTGGCTTGATGTATTACAATAGTGTTTTCAACAGACTAAACACTTTATTGATATAGTGTACAACCAAGCATGTGTGGTCAGAACACAAACGAGTCGCAGGTAATGAAATATTCTGTGTTTCTCCCATAAGAAAGCTCTTAGCTAAATGCCAGCATGCGTCCCGTAGCTCCGCTCGCGCTCCGCCCACGCTCCACCTCTTTGCCCTTGTTTGGTATGCCTCGGTTGGTGCGATGACGCGCGAACAAAATGGCGACGGTTGGCCACGCCTACTAGTGGCTTCTTTTGGGTTCATCAGAAACCTATGGGTGACGTCACGGATACTACGTCCATATTTTTTACAGTCTATGGTTGCGCCGCATACACAATAGAGCGCGCTGATTGGCTTAAACAAAGGCTATCTCATGAGTTAATGCCGCACGTTCAGAGATGTCAGAGTGTTCTCGCCGAGACAGGCGTCCACTCTCCACGCTGGAGCACATGCATAGATCTCATTGACTCACAGCCTCAAAAATTCATTTCAAACCGGAAGAATGAATTTGCTCGAAATAACGCAAAAACAACCAATTTTCACTCTTTAATCAATTATATGTGTCGTAATAGTGTTTATAGCAGCGCGGGTCACATATATGACTGTCAACAGCTCAACACATGTGTTCTGGTGTTTCATGGCCCTTTAAGATCTGGAATATGTATATTCACCATTTTCCCCACACAATCAATCACTGATAAATGATAACAAACTGAAACTATGATCATTTATTGTTGTCACTGTAGTGCAACTGTAGAGCGTGTGCCTAAATAAAAGAACAAAACACTGACAAAATAAAATATCTCATATTGTGTCATCTCATGTTGCCATCTCAGCACGTATCTCACAAATGACAACTACAGCTTTATGCTCACACACAGGCCTCTTGCACATAGAAGATTCTGCAAAAAAATGCTTAGAAATGCATGGAATACTAAGTGATGAAGTGAAAACCTTGCAAAGATATAGAAAACATAAACTTAGTCGGGTCACTTTAGACCCATGTTGTGCATCAAAGGGTTAAATTCTATAGTGTTTAACCATACTCGAATTAATTGGTTGTGGTAATCCAGCTACTATGGTAACTATAGTAATATAAATTACCCAATAGATTTCTACAGCTAGCTATTATACTACAATACACCACAGTTTACTTTAGTAAAAACTAAACTATAGGCTACCACAGTATTTATTACACTTTATCAGTTCATCATGGTCAACATACAGTGTACTGGAGCACTCATTAACAAAGAGGTGTAAGTACTATAGTATATACAGAACTGCCCAGCTAACAAATTTAGGTTGTGAGAACGTTCTCATAACGTTATCTGTAACGTTCCGAGAATGTTGAAATGTCCAGTTTGCTTAATGTTAATAGAACATTTTTTTAGTGTTAGCATAATGTCCTTACGTTTTTAAAACCTAAATTTCCACCAAAATATAATGTTCTAAGAACGTTTATTTGTAACGTTCCAATAACGTTGAAATGTCCAGGTGCTTAATGTTGCTAGAATGTTTCTTTATGGTTAGCATAACGTTCTTACATCGTTCATAAAACCTACAATGAGAACGTTCATCAAGTACAAATAGCGTCCTGAAGACGTTCCAACAACTTTGTTATAAGAACATTTTCCATCAACATTTCGAAAACGTTCATCAAGTACAAATAACATCCTGAAGACGTTCCAAAAACTTTGTTCTAAGAACGTTTTTTAACAACGTTACAAGAACATTAATAACTTTATGAGAACATTGTAAAATCATTCCATTGATAACGTTCTGTGCTAACATTTTCACAACTTTTAAAGAACGTTAGTGAATGTTCTGGGAACGTTCCCTGTTAGCTGGGTGTGGACTTTAGCTTGGGTCAAACTTTACTATAGTATTTGTCATGTAATTACAGTGAATACTGCATGTTAAAGAGCATAAACATAGAATTACTGTTACATACTGAGAAATTCATACAGGTTGTCCGTCAGAAAATGATAAAATAATGTAATTTATTTACTTTGATCTAAAATATAACACTTTGTTTAACTAAATAATCCTTTAAAAAAGGCACAGTACATCGCAGACACAGCTATTTAGGACACGTCGTGCTCATCTGCGATACGTCTATGCTGCGCCCCCTGCTGGATGTGAAGCAGACGTTTATAATATGTGTTGAGGCGATTTCCAATTAAGCGAGTCTCACCGATCATGAAACAAAGTCCTACTCGAGATGTCTTTAAAAAAGCTTTATTCTTTACAAAATTCAGACAGTTAAACAGCAACATTTTGACAAAAACTGAAGATATCTGTTTTCTCTAGCCTGCAGGGTCGAAGGGTAATCTTCCACATACGAGTTTGTGTGTTTGGGCTGATTCTTGAGCTAACATTGTTCACAAATAAGCACAAAAATGTATGAATTGATCAATAAAAGCCTGAATTTTCTTCCACACGTCTTTAAGATGTACATATATAATGCAGAATGTTTGTAAAACAGACCTTTTAAAGATGAATATTAACTTCTTATTTACTGAATTGGTGTATAAAAACAGTACAAAATGATGATGATAATAATAATAAAATGTATTTAATAGTCATTTGACAGGCTGATGAACTTGTGTGTGTGTGTGTGTGTGATATTGTTTAACTAATTTAATTTATACAAATGTGTGACTAATACTTATGAGGCATTTTTAATTCTGCATCATATATAGGAATCAGCTGTATGCAATGTAAGCCGATTGGGGTGTTCACACCAGATGCGGCATACAGGAATAAATCGCGCATAAATAGACCTGTGAACGTTTTGAGTTTACTTGCTTCATTGGCGCATCAAATTCGCTTCACAATACATGCGGATTCGTGTCATGTGCGGTGCTTCTGTCTGCCCGGTGACTCTAGCGTCATTGCTAAATGGCTAACATGGATGTTATTGAGATAGCAGCTGTGCATTATGTTCTTTATGTGCGGCACTGTGTCACCGACACCAGAAACTCTACCAGGATGATGGAGGCTTTCAGCAGTGCTTCCGACTGAGCCGAGCCCAGTTTGATGAGCTGTTGTCCGGTGTCGGCAGGAGGATTTCCCCCGGGACACCAACAACAGGCGCTACGTCAAGAGCAAGCTCCTGATTGGTTAACATGGCCAATCTTAACTCACGCTGGGTCATTCGCGCTGTCTTATTTGCGCATATTGCACCACAGGATGTCTTTTCACGCCTTTGCATTGACATAACATGTAAATCACTTACGCTTCTTCCGGGTCTGGTGTGAACGCAGCATTAGGCTTATATCCAAATTGTGGTGACTGTCACTTTAAATCCAAATGAGATTGAGCTCTTTTCAAAAGAGGGCGGGGCTAATGTCAGTCGGCAGCTTCTCACTCAGGACTGTTTATGCTAATGAGAGAGAGATGGGCACTAGTGGGCGGGGCTTTCCCACTCTGATGCGAGTCAAAGTGTTTCTGCAGACTGTTTTTATCATAAAAAAATACAATTAATACATATTTCCCATCAGAGGCTGGATATATCCACACACTACTCTGCTTAAACAGTGATGTTTGCATAATAGTTCCCCTTTAACGTAAAATACAGTTTTTTTGTTGTTGATTTGTTCGTTTTTTTTGTCTTTCTCTGTCATATTGAAGCAAACGTGTATATCTAAAGATTAAACACAATAGAAATCCTATTTAAAAACAATTAAAAAGCTGTTTATATCTGGATAATAAGTAGCAACTCTAGGATAGCACATCTGGTCACTTTCTAATAATATTGAGTCACATTTATTTGTATTGGGAGTACAGTGGAGGAGCTTCTCCAGGACGATGTTGAGATTCTGCAGGAGGGCGTTGAATTAGAGGAATCTGCAGGACAAAATGCCATATTTATTGGATACGTATTATGTAATTATTGTCTCATTAAAAGTTATGTGTATTTTTATTTGGGTGCCGTTTTACCCTTTTAAGTCAATGGTTCAAGCTTTTCTTACCTGTGAGGTGTTTAGACCATGGACATGACTGGGCTGTGGAGACACAACTTGTGTAACACTCGACACCTGCGCCTGTGGAAGAAATCACACACAGTGCTTTGTAAAAAACCTTGCACTTGACTGATGTGTTCGGCTGTGAACGCACTTCTCTAGATGTAGTTATTTCCTTTATGCCGAAATATTAGGAATGTGACAAAATATCATGAGATTAAATCACGACAAGATTTCTAGTCGTAAACCTCACTCCTGTGACCTCTAAAGGTGATCTAGCGACAGATGCGAGAGACCATGGTCTTTAGTTTCCTTGTTAGTGTAACCGACTTCCGTGCAAAGAATCACTGATTCGATACTAGCTCAGAGCAGGTTGGGTAGGGTAGGACTGGCAGGGTTACATTGGTGCCGTGACCCAGATTTGAGTGAAGTTTAATGGGTGAGAGTAACAGATGCTAGCCAGGGAAGTGCTGTGCTGGTAAACCTCACTCCTCTGACCTCTATAGGTGCTCTAGCGAGAGATGCTAGAGGCCATGGACTTTAACCTCCTTGTTAGTGCAACCGACTTCTGTGCAAAGAATCGCTGATTCGATCCTAGCTCAGAGCAGGTTGGGTAGCGTAGGACTATCAGGGTTACATTGGTGCCTTTACAAAGATGGGAGTGAGGTTTAGTGGGTGAGAGTAAGAGATGTTAGCCAGGGAGGTGCTGTGCAGGTAAACCTCACTTCTCTGACCTCTAAAGGAGCTCTAGCAATAGATGCTAGCGAGGTCGTGGTCTTTAACCTCCTTGTTAGAGCAACTGATTTTCATGTGGAGCGTCGCTGCTTCAATCTCAGCTTGGAGCAGGTAGGGGAGTGTAGGGCTGGCGGGGTTACATTGGTGCCGTGACCCAGATGGGAGTGAGGTTTATGGGGTGAGTGTAACAGAGGCTAGGTAGTGAAGTGCTGTGCAGGTAAACCTCACTCCTATGACCTCTATAGGTGCTCT
The DNA here is from genome assembly GCA_903798035.1 of Danio albolineatus. Lineage (NCBI taxonomy): Eukaryota > Metazoa > Chordata > Actinopteri > Cypriniformes > Danionidae > Danio > Danio albolineatus. Next base: position 247,319 of record CAIGQQ010028441.1, on the reverse strand, counting down.
AGCGAGAGATGCTAGAGGCCATGGTCTTTAACTTCCTTGTTAGTGCAACCGACTTCCGTGCAAAGAATTGCTGATTCGATCCTAATTCGGAGCAGGTTGGGTAGCGTAGGACTATCGGGGTTACATTGGTGCCTTGATCCAGATGGGAGTGAGGTTTAGGGGGTGAGTGTAACAAAGGCTAGCTAGTGAAGTGCTGTGCAGGTAAACCTCACTTCTCTGACCTCTAAAGGTGCTCTAGCAATAGATGCTAAAGAGGTCATGGTCTTTAGTTTCCTTGTTAGTGCAACCAACTTCCGTGCAAAGAATCGCTGATTTGATCCTAGCTTGGAGCAGGTAGGGGAGTGTAGGGCTGGCGGGGTTACATTGGTGCCGTGACCCAGATTGGAGTGAGGTTTAGGGGGTGAGTGTAACAGAGGCTAGCTAGTGAAGTGCTGTGCTGGTAAACCTCACTCCTCTGACCTCTATAGGTGCTCTAGCAAGAGATGCTAGAGGCCATGGTCTTTAACCTCCTTGTTAAGGCTAATTTATACTTCTGTGTCAAGCGCACGCGTATGCAGCCTACGTGCGGTCGCATACCCCTCGCCGTGGCCGACAATGACGCGCACCTCTCAAAAAATGTAACTACACATCGCAACGACACGTAACGCAAACTCTGTGATTGGTCGGCTTTGTAGCGCGTATACAAGTGTTGAGTCCCGTGAAGGAGCTCCAGATGGAAACTTTAGATTTGTGTGCACCTTATGATTAAAGTTGCTGCACGTTCGCCACCTTCAGCCTCAGAATGAGCGAGTTTTAGCTGCTTGTACATTAAGGTAGCATTCAGAAAAAACAAAACACTCGTAAAGAAACACGACACAGAGGAACATAGAGACCTGCTGCCAGCTAGTGTTTCAGAGATGCTATTGCAGAGCAACACAAACAAGCGCGCAGAAGTATAAATGCACAGCAACACGCAAGGCATGCTCCGTGAGTCACGTCGATCACTTGACGCAGAAGTATAAATCAGGATTTAGAGCAACTGACTCCCATGCGGACAGTCGCCAGTTTGATCTCAACTCGGAGTGGGTTGGGTAGCATAGGACTGGCCAGGTTACATTGGTGCCGTGACCCAGATTGGAGTGAGGTTTGGGGGGGTGAGTGTAACAGACCTCTAAAGGTGTTCCAGTGACAGACGCTAGAGCCCATAAACTTAAGCCTCCTTGTTAGAGCAACCGACTCCCATGCAAAGAATCGAATTCCAATTGGATACCAGCTCAGAGCAGGCTGGGTCGTGTAGGACTGGCAGGGTTACACTGGCAAACCAGACTGGCTACAACTGCCTCCACACACATAAACCACGGCTCATGACCATGCGATGGATTAGCACTTTAGATATGCTGAAAGTCATATCCGTCTTTAACACAAATGGAATTAAGACACGTGGAGTATTGCTACTTTAGTCGCATTATTGAAGAGCAGTACAGACGCTTAAAGACCGTGATCAAACTTTTACCATCATCTAGCACTTTTAGCCGCATTTTGCAACAGGATAAGCCAAACACACACACATGGCTGTTTGACACTATTCTCTGCACCTACCAAGTCAGTAAAGGACCACAGACACACACACACACAGTGAACTTCTGGAGGCACAGGAACACAGTGTGCAGAAAAAACAAAAGCTTTTCCCTCTCCTATCAGTCCTTACTTCATACTCGCATCCAGTAGCTGTTGTGTAACAACCTCGCCTCGCTCTCGTCAACCCAATCTCATGTCCCGTCACACCCCTACCAAATATATATGCTGGTTCATTTGATGTATTGCTCACCTGAGTATAACAGCAGTAGTCGGCATTACAGGCAAAACTAGACAGGCAGATGGAGATGATTAGCTCAAGGATGGCGAACAGCAGCAACACACCAGTGATTCCTGCGAAGAGAGTCTGAGAGAACATTCAACATGAGCATAAACATTAAGAAGTCAAGAATCTCTAGTCCCATTGCTACATTCAATCATTTTCCTTTGGCTTAGTCCCTTATTTATTAGTGGAATGAACGGCCAACTATTCCAGCATATGTTTTACACTGCGGATGCCCTTCCAGCCACAACCCAGTATAAGGAAACACCCATACACTACAGCCAATTTAGTTTATCCAACAAGCATATGAAATGCCTACTGGTCCAGCCGAGACGCAAACCAGTGACCTTCTTGCTGTGAGGCAACAGTGGTAATTACTGAGCCACCGTGCTGCACCTTCTTTAGCTACAGTATGGTGATATCACTTGCCCTGAATGGCTTCAAAGTATCACACAGAAACAAAGGCGCATGTCGATGGGACCCTGCGGTAAGCATTTGCATTACTTTGGGATCAACCCTACAGCTGATCAAATCATTATAAATCAGGTAAGTGACATTCTAAGTCGATCTGTCTCTTTTGTATGTTGTAGTGCTGTATTTATACCACAGTAACCTGCTAGTGTTTGCTTTGATTTGGCTTTTTTGGCGATTTTGAGACTCTCTGTATTTGATTTTCTTTTTTATATACACAATTATGCCGTCAAACTGTTGTATAAACACAATATCACACTGGTAGCAGTGTGATGTGGTTATATATCGTCACTGGTGGGACACTAAGGCTCGAGGCCAAGCACTAGCCAACAGCTATATTACACTGCTAATTGTGTGATATTGCTCATTTATATCCCTTTTAATTTTGAACTAGATCATAAAAATTTATATTAACAACAACACTACCCAAAGAGACACGAGGTCTGTGACTGTCTTTTGTTAGCGTAATGTGGATATTGTGAAATTTGATGTATATGTTTGTAATGAGGCAACGAACACACGTGACCTGCTTAATTCATTCATCATTCATTTTCTAAGTCCCTTAATTAATCAGGGGTCGCCACAGCGGAATGAACCGCCGAACTATTCCAGCATATGTTTTACACAGCGGCTGCTCTTCCAGCAGCAACCCAGTACTAGGAAACACCCATACACACTCATTCACACACATACACTATGGCCAAGTTAGTTTATTCAATTCCCCTATAGCGCATGTGTTTGGACTGTGGGGGAAACCGGAGCACCCGGAGGAAACCCACACCAACACGGGGAGAACATGCAGACTCCACACAGAAACACCAACTGACCCAGCCGGGACTTGAACCAGTGTCCTTCTTGCTGTGAGGTGACAGTGCTAACCACTGAGCCACCGTGTTGCCGTAAACTGCTTACAGCAGTAAACGTACTTGTTCATGTGGAGGCGCACTGCGCTGTGCCTTTTATGTTGCTAGGTAACCACTGTATCAATGGTCTTGGTGCCGGAGTGCATGACGTCAAGTACACAGACTTGACTTTTCTCAACTACAGGCACACAGAGCGCTCCATCAAAAACGAGGCGCAGCAGGCAGCTAAAATGTGAGGCACAGGGCACATTTTTTTGTCAAAAAAAAGTGTGTTTGGTGTGACTGGGGCCGTAGAGTGCTGAGATCATGATTAAATTATGGTAAACCATGTATAAATGATTAATTCTTGACGAAATCTGTGTGGGTGCACGCATGTCTAAATGGACCTGTAAAACTATTTCTTGAGATTTCCTGCACTTACCTTCTGTGTGTATATCAGAGAACAATTTAAACGTTTTAAACCCCATTCTATGGCACCTTTAATGTTAATGTTTTCATTTAGTGTGAATGAGCAGTAATATCTTTAAAACACTTATTAAACGCAGAAGGGTGCAGATTTAGACTTGCTTTTTACATAGTGATCTCATTGTATTTATTAAATACAAAAATTATATCAATATAAAAGTTGATGACATACCCTATACTGTCTCTGAGCTTCATCTGTAGAACCATCATTATACCATCTGCAGTATCGGCAGCGTGGTCCATGAACCAAATCCATTGAAAGGAAAATAATGGCGATGCCCGCAGCTATAGCACTGAAAATGTTCATTCCAAGGGAACCGTTCATCTAGAGTAGAGGCACAAAAGTAGAAAAAAAAGTTGTTAAGATGCTATGCTAACGTAGATTTAAGAAGATATTGAAGATGGAACAAACTGAAAACATCCTCCAGAGAAACGTTGCGTTCACTGGGAAAACATCCATACACACTCATTGACAACAGAGGCGTAGACCTTCCTAACAAGTTTCAGATCTTTACAAAATGCGATATCTGCATCAAATACACCATCAGAGCAGAAAAAAAAGAACATTTATGGGCACATCCTTACAAAGAAGAAGTGTTGTGTACATACCAAACACACACTGGCTGGTGAATTCATTTTGTTTTCAGCAGCAACACAGAGCGAGCCTGCAGTAATGTACTGAGAACAGAGAGAAGACCAAAAATGTAAGCTTATGTTGGAATATATACAGTATATATATATTCACACGCATGGTAATCAACCAGAATGAGCATTTTACTGCCACATGAGCCACTCCTTCAACCGCTAAATGCATTTGCAGTCTTCTTAGATACATATTAGACCTATCAAACACAGGATAACGTGAGCTGGTGGATCTAGCGGATCACAGTTTAGAGCAGGAAATCCACAATCCACATTAGTACAGCACATAGACAAAGAGGTAAACCAAACTAAGGGGATATAAACACACACACAAACACACACACTAAATAAACCCGACAAGAACATTGCTATAGCACATGAGAACCAATCAAAAACCATAACCACTAGCAAACAAACTCAAACCAAAGCTAAATATAGGAAAGTAGAAACAGACTAAATACACTCCAGTAGAACCCAATGCTTAGTTCACACGTACAGATATTTGAATGAATGAGGAAAATGATCCTGCGACCTTCTTGCTGTGAGGTGATTATGCTGCCCACTGCACCCCTTCATCATATTATTGTCTTAATTAGATTAAGAGAAATAATTACTGAAGTCAGTGTAAACAATGATGTGACGTAGATGTGGCAGGAGAAGATGAGAGCGTAGCTCCAGCAGGAGCAGTCACTGCTGCGGCAGTGGTGCATAGAGGATGTATCAGTGGTGTAATGGCTATATGGTTTATATTTATACAAATAAATCATTGTCAAAACAGTCCACGTGTCTACAGTGGTTCACACACACATCACTTTTGACTTACTTTCTCCTTTCAGTGGCTGTAAATGTAACAGTAAGATGTATTCTGGTTGATTACCCACTGGACTTTGTGTTATCTAAGACAAAATGCTGAACTGTATGATCGTTTCTTACGATGACAGATGCCCAGTAAGGTGTGCCAGTAACGACAAAAGCAGAGTCTGCATAAAATGAAGATGCCAATCCCAACAGGAAAGACAAGACACCGATCAATATCTGGACAGTCTGAGAGGAATAAGAGAGAACAGTGTGAGGAGAGTTTATCGTAAAGTAAAACAGTACACTCTCAGAAATAAAGGTACAGGAGCTGTCACTGGGGCAGTACCTTTTCAAAAGATACATATTTGTACCCAAAGAGTCCACAGTGGTACCTCAAAGGTGCATATTAGTGGCCAAATGTACCTAAAAAGTACCCTTGAGAGACCATTATAGACCCTTAAGGTACAAATATGTACCTTTTAAAAGGTTCTGCCCCAGTGACACATCCTGTACCTTCATTTCTGAGAGTGTATGTACAGTAAATAACTTACTAATGTACTATAAAAATACCCCAAAACTATTGTGCAATTGTCATTCTATGATTTCACAACTATTTTTCAGTATTTTAGTTGTGATTTGCTTCCTTCAGAATATACCGTCCAAACCATGGGTGCCCAATCTTTTTCTAATGAAGGGCCACAAATCATACTCGGTTGAATGCGGTGGGTCGAAGGTAAATATACCAAACTCAAATTACATTAAAGTTGCCATGGGGTATTTTCCTAATTTATTTAATATATGAAAATAACTAGAAAACATTGCTTTATGTTAACTAATGCAGTATATATCTTTTATTTCTATAATGAACTTATCACAGTGAAGAGCAATCCCGTTTATAACAGAATGGAGGTACACTAGTCAAGCTGCTCCTGTTTTTTCTTTGATTTGCCGAGTATTTATTTATATATTTTTAAAAATCTGATTCACTTACATATATATAACTGAAACGTTTAATTTTAGTTTGCTTTTTTGTGGCTAAAACAAACAAAATAGGTTACATTTAATTAGAATTTATGATCAGTTAAAGGCATTCGCTCCAACCCTTTCCATTATCCTCAATCTCTTCTACAGATGGGCCTTAGTTTGGGCATGTCTGCTCTAAATGTTACATATTATTTGATGATTGTATATTTATCAGCAAGGCAACAAGTTAATAAAATCAAACAATGTCACAGCAACAATAAAAACTGTACACTGTGTGTTAATGTGTGCTATACTGACATTAAAATCAGTTGTCTGGGTTTAACAGAGATTTCTCACCCCAAGGGCTTTTGGTTGGCCTTTCAGAAAGCCCTGAATTCCTTGAGAAGGTGAAACTCCTGCTACATGCTGTATATGAACAGGCACAAAAGAACTGGTCCCAGTCACAATCGGTGCTGTTTGTGTTGGTGGTTGAAGCTGGATGGCATATGATGAAGAGTTCATAGCTCCGACAGTCGACATTTCAGTTTCAGAGGATGAAATTAACCTGCGCAAAATCAAAACAGAGCAAAACGTCTAAATCAGGGGTGTCCAAACTCGGTCCTGGAGGTCCGGCGTCCTGCAAAGTTTAGTTCCAACCCCAATCAGACACAAGCTACTCAAGCTCTTACTAGGCTTTCTAGAAACATTCGTACAGGTGTGTTGAGGCAAGGTGGAGCTAAAATCTGCAGGACACCGGCCCTCCAGGACCGAGTTTGGACACGTCTGATCTAAAGGATACCATTTTAAACATACTTTCCACATTAAAAAAAATAGTTTGTATAATAGATTAGTATATGCTCATCGCTGGCATCTTCATAACTCTGGATGTTGGTTTATTTCCGAGGATAAGTGCTTACTGGAAATGCAAATGATTAGGTTTGCTTAGGTTCACTTAGAACAGGATTGCTCAACCCTGCTCCTGGAGATCGACCGTCCTGCAGATTTCAGTCGCAACCCATATTTAACACACCTGCCTGTAATTATCCAGTGCTGTTCGGGTCCTAATTAATTGGTTCAGGTGTGTTTGAACAGGGTAGTAGCTGAACCCAGTAGGAAGGCAGATCTCCAGGAGCAGGGTTGAGCACCACTGACTTAGAAGATTCGTTTTTAAAAACGATTCATTCGCAAGCTGGCCACTAGTTGTGATGCGTTCATAAAAACTACAAAGCAGTGCAATGCTATTAAAACGTTTAGGAACCACTGTCATAGGAGCTGAGAAGCGTTTTGGTTTTGTATTATTAAGACTTGCAGGAAACAGTGGTTTGTATTGGATACTAATATTACTGAAGAGGGCTAATAATATTGATGTTAAAATGGGTTTAAAACAATTAAGAACTGCCTAAATAAGACAAGCAAGACTTTCTCCAGAAGAAATAATATTAGAGGAAATACTGTGAGAAACTCCTGAACCTGTTAATTGGCACTGTTAACATACGGCTGTCAATCTACAGACACTGCCCTCAAGTTGTGCAGACAAAATTACTATCGTAAATGAACTTAAACAGAGTTAAATTAACTCCATATATGTGGTCACCAGCCATGAAAGAGTTAAAAATCCATTACTAAGTAAAAATAAATAAACGCATTCATAATTATTACTTTAAAAATACAGACATAAATCAAAGTGTCAGGTCTACTTTTGAGAATATAACGTATGTTGTATTACCAGAAACGGAATCCTGTCTTCAGCTTTGGGGCTGTCTGTAGCTCAGTAGTTCAGCTCTGTCTTCTGATGTAACGTTACCCCAGCGCAGTGTTCCCAGTGTAACTGCAGATTCTGATTTACTGAAGGAAACAGGAAGCAGGAGGAGCTTGCTGTCTCGCAGCAGTTTAAATGTAATATTTAGCTTTATTTGCTATGCATAACTCCTGAAAATACCATATATTTATGAACTTAAATGATGTTTTACAATCAAATTAACACATAAAATGATGACAACTACATAACCTTTACTGTAATGCTTACACAAATGAGTGGAATGTTCATAGCTGGATTTGCATCGATTTTCTATGATATTTATGGTGATTTTTTTGGAAAAGCACAATAAACGTTTTGTAGTTCACAATTTTGTATTAATATTACATAAATACATAGCGCACTATTATCTCTCGGTTAGGTTTATTAATCTCCCAAGACACTCTGTCTTATGTTATTATCACATTCTCTAATGAAATTGATAAGTATTTTAAAATAAAATACCAAAAACCTTCATTTCAAGTGTAGGAAAAACCTACAAAATACCGCAACCACATGGTGCATGAAAAAACACTGTATTTTATTCATAATTTTCTCACAAACTTTCCATCAGTTGGCCTACTTGGCCAATCCATTGACCTTTCCTCTGACTCAGTGAAGTAAACGATGTTCAATAGCTGTTCAATATCCAAATGAACACATTAACAGATCAAATATTCACATTTCCTTCTCCCTCTACTGCTACATTAGTAAGTATTTATAAACATGTAACTCGTCTTTCTATAATTTTACTACAATTTTAAACAGAAAGTCCTATCTTGAAGATGATCCTACACTGTTCATACCATTTAATGCAGATAATGATTCCAAAATATATTACCATAAATGTTGGTTGTGTTTCCACCAAATGGTCATGGTAAAAAACAACAACTAAATTGTGTGTATGTATGTATATATATATATATATATATATATATTAGGGCTGTCAAAAAATTAATTGTGATTAATCACATCCAAAATAAAAGTTTAACATAATATTTGTGTGTGTACTGTGTATATTTTATTATGAATATATAAATACACA
>CAIGQQ010028441.1:217476-233440 GCA_903798035.1 Danio albolineatus | reverse complement strand
ATCTCCAGGAGCAGGGTTGAGCACCCCTGATCTAGTCAAATATGTACTGTTATCATGGCAAAGATTAAAAGAAATCAGTTATTAGAAATTAGTTATTTAAACTATTATGTTTAGAAATGTGTTTAGAAATAAGCATATAAAGATTATAGATTACCAGAAAGTCAGTAGTGATATCAGTGGTGTCCCTCTCTGGGTCTGGTGGTCAGCCCCTCATCCCTTTATCTAGTAAGGCAGGAGTTCCCAAACTCGGTCCTGGAGGGCCAGTGTTCCTGCAGATTTTAGCTCCAACTTGCAAGACCTGCATGCATGTTTCTAGAAAGCCTAGTAAGACCTTGATTTGCAAGCCTAGGTGTGTCTGATTGGGGTTGGAACTAAACCTTGCATGACACCAACCCTCCAGGACTGAGTTTGGGCACCCCTGTAATAAGGGGTAGTAAGGGTTGTGATTTTCTTTCAGGTTTTTGGGATGTAGAGGAATTAAATCAGTGATTGTCAAAGTGTGGTATATGTACTGTGAGTGGTACACAGGCTTCTTCTAGTGGTACACAGAGAAATTATAGAATTAAAAAAATGTAAAAAATACATTTAACCCTTTGACTCCTACAATCACACCGGTGTGATCACAACGTTCAGTTTCATCACATGATCATCGGCTAAACTCAATCTGCTTTCCTGCAGTTACTCGTGTTGAGCCAAAGAAAGACACAGGCATTACTAGTCATAAAACAAATCAAATTTATCAGTATATCCAAACAAATAACATTTAAAAAATACACAGAGGTAGTAGCAAAACACATAAAAATATAAAATACCCAGTGATATCTATGGTGACGACTATAATAATCATTCTACACATAATCTGATGATGTGCTTTTGTAGATCAGACACACAATGGAACTACAACAGTCACAGCATCAAGGCAGCAGAACTGCCACTCTGCCCAGATTATTCATGTTGATCCACATTTATTTGTCTTTGGTGTACGCTGGGGGAGCTTCTGCAGGAGGGTTTTGAAGGTATTCTTGAGGGCATTGAAAGTACTGCTGGGGGATTCCTGCAGGAGGATTTTGAGGGTATGGTTGGGGGACTTCTTGAGGGCATTGAATGTACTGTTGGGGGATTCCTGCAGGGGGGTGTTGAATTAAAGCGTTGTTGACCACAGGAATCTGCAGGACAAAATGATCATGGTCATCTTAAGTTATTTGTTGTTGTTCAACAATTATTGTCCCATTACCCAGTTCCTCACACATTTACAGTACATTACAAGCTTTGAGGATTTTTACTTCACAAATCTTCATTCACAAAATGTTGTAATGTGGTTTGTGTGTGAATACAGAACAGAGATTGGAGGAATTAAACAAAACAAAAAGAAAAACATGTCAATGGTTTCTGTCTGGTCTGAGTCAAATCCAGATTTACAATGTTTATTTTGCTAGCGCACATTGTTAGTCATGAAGTTAACAATTCTGTCATGAAACTAATGCACACACAGGCTGATAGGTCACCTAATCGGCTCCTACATCATTAACTACATGGAGCAGGAGATTGGTTGCTGTCCCCTCAACAGACAATTGTCTTCGTAATCTTTAATCAAATTGGTGAAATTATTAAATAAGTCATCATATTGAAATAAAAGTGCAGCAACTTCTGGTTCACATGGACTTTATGTGTATGGACATTTAAGAGTAAAGAATTAAAGACAAATGTTGTGTTTGTTGGTTCTCGTGAAACCTCAGAACCTCAACCCTTAAAAGTAGCTATATCCTTTACACCTAAATATATCTGATGGGTTCAGCTGATGTATTTCTCACCTGAGGATAATAGCAGCAGGTGACTTTACAGGCAAATGCAGATAGGCGGATGGAGATAATTAGCTCAAGGATGGCGAACACCAGCAACACACCACTGATTCCTATGAAGAGAAGCTGAGAGAACGTACAACATGAGCATAAAGGACAACAACACCAACAAAGAGAAGTCAAGAATCTGTGGTCCTGTAGGTATACTGATGAAACTGAGTGATGTTCAAAGGTGCCATAGAATGAAAATCTGGACCTAGGCATGTGTTTTCAGTACATGGAAATGGCAAACCTTGAGCCTCAAACGCCCTTGTTTCCTCATTGTCATGTAAATCATGTGAGTGTAAAACTAAAACACTGACTCTTACAATCCACTAAGATGCAAGCCCCATTTCCACAACATATCCTAGAGAGATTACATTTCTGGAGAAATTTTGCACGTACCTAAGCTACATACCTTGTAGATATCAGAAAACCATTCTATGGCACCTTTGAGTCAATATTCTTATCCAGTGTAAATGAACAGTAATATCTTGTGAAGTTTTGAACAGCATTGGACTGACGAGAGCAGATAACGCTTGTTTTTCACAAGTGCACCAGTCACACAGTGATCTTACTGTCATTATAAAATAAACCATTAATACAAAAATGATATCAATATAAAAGTTGATGACGTACCAAATAATCAAAAAAAGCATAGCCTTTACGGTAAAGATAGAGGGGTCCTGAAGCCATATTTAGTGAAAGCACAAAAATGGCAATGCCTGCAGCTATAGCACTGAAAATGTTCATCCCGAGGGAAGCTCTCACCTACAGTAGAGGCACAAAAACAGAAAGGGTTTGTAACATGTTGTGTTAACACACTGTGGTTAAACAGATGTAGATTATATGGAAAGTGATCAAATTAACTGACAAATAAACACAGTATAGGGTCTAAGCACCAAAGCCTCGTGTGTCTGAGTAAGTGACTACAGGGAAAGTCTCTCTGTAGAACGTCTCATCACTAAACATTAGCTAGTAAACGTGTTGAGTTATGATAAACACTGTTCACTTCAGCTCATGCATCAGGTTTATAATACGCCACAACCCCGCACAGGAGATTAGAGCGGCTGGATTTACAACACGTCCATTCACCAACTCCTTCTACAGTACATGAAAGTTAGTGGCTGTTTAACTGGGAGAAGAATAGAGCAAACTAGTAACCTAGACAGTGTGTGTCTGTTGGAAATGACAAACTGTGTAAGGGCAGCTGTAGCCTAATGTGCTTAGAGAGTTGGACTTTTCATCTAAAGTTCACAGGTTTGAGTCTCAGGTTGGACATGGATGTAAAGTGGGGGAGTGATTAACCAGTACTCTCTTACACCCTCAAAGCCAAACTTGAGCAAGGGATCCCCACTGCTCCCTGAGCCACTCAGTGCCCCGGGTGTGTGTTCATGAGTCACTTCGGATAAAAGCATCTGCTAAATGGTTGAACATAAAATATGTAAAGAAAACGAGCAGATCTTTTTGACCCCGCGATTTAAATGTAAAGTCTGGTGTGAGTTTGAAGTAAATCCATTTCAGAGATCATGAAAAGTGGCATGTGCAGGTTCTTTCTTAAGAGTTTCAAACCTTTTAATGATGCAATTTCTGCATTCAATGCACTATTAGTGCACTTAAAAAATATATTTATGCACAAATCCTTACAGACCAAAGCACCCAGTGCTCAGACCCATAAAAAGAACAAGTGTTGTGTACATACCAAACATAAAGCGGCTGGTGAATTCATTTTGTTTTCAGCAGCAATGGAGAGTGAGCCTGCAGTAATGTACTGAGGACAGAGAGAAAGGCAAAACTTATAGCTTGTGTTAGAAATATATACATATATACATGGTACTCAACCAGAATGAGCATTTTACTGCCACATGAACCACTTCCTCAACCGCTAAATGCATTTGCAGTCTTCTCAGTCGTACACTAGACCTATCAAACACAGAGGCTTGTAGGAGGAAATCCCCAAGAAAATGTATTAAAGGTATGAAAGTTTGTCTTACTAACAAGTGTTGGTGCTGGTTTGAACTCATTCAGCATTCCCACTGAAATTATAACTTTATATCAGACTACTTAAGGCCATTTTCTGAGTGCATGTGATACGTCCGGCGTATATTGTTTGCATACAAATGCTCAGCTTTGGGGATCACCTCACACAGAAGTGTTAATAAAGCTTTAAGCATTAGAAGCACAGGCGAGACGTCAGCTTGGTTTCAGCTCCTGATAGGTCCTTGCTTTTCTAGAGGCAGGAGGGCCTTTAAAACAAGTGCCTACCCAGCTGGCATGCTCGTGCGGGGCTCATGCTGGATTTTTGTGGACTACAGCCAACCCACAGCAAACTGCGTGAGCTGGCCCAGGTAAGGCCCACAGCTACGGGCTCTGTATGAGTAACCCACACTAGCGAACACCCCACGTTAATCCCATCCCACGACTTGCCCATTCGGGCCCAGAGTAGGCTGCCAGAGCAAGGCCTATGAGAGTTTGATAAATGGCAAAACGTTGGCCCTCACTAGGCCCACACTGGCCCTGGATGGGCAGGCCCCACTTTAACCTACCAGCTCCTTCATCCTCCATAAAGAGTGATGATCCAGAGATATTTAAAGTTTGGAAAAGGAACCAAACTTTGTCAAATGTCACTTCAGTGGTTCAACTGTAATCAAAAGAACACTTTTGTGTGTCAAAAAAAGTGAAAGCAACTTTGTTCGCCAATGTCTCCCATATCAGATCAGGGAGTCTGTTTGGGTGTTGCAATACGTCATACTTAGTCAACATGTGCATAAAGCATGTTCTTTTAGTGGCTGTAAATGTGACAGTAAGATGTATTCTGCTTGATTACCCACTGTAGCTTGTGATATCTAGGACAACATGGTAAATTGAAAGATGGTTTCTTACGATGACAGATCCCCAGTAAGTAACGCCACTGAAGACCAAAATGGAGTCTAATTTAAGTGTACACAAGACTCCCAACAGTAAAGTCAACACACCGATCATTATCTCGACCGCCTGTGAGGAATAAGAGAGAACAGTGGAAGAACGACAAGAGAGTCTTTCATGAAGTAAAACAGAACAACATGCTGTGTGTTAATGTGTTACCAAAGTTATTGTCTCTCACCCCAAGGACTTTTGGTTGGCCGTTTAGAAAGGCCTGAATTCCTTGAGGAGGTGAAACTCCTGCAACATGCCGTGTGTGAACAGGCACAGAAGAACTGGTCCCAGTCACAGTTGCTGTTTGTGTTGGTGGTTCAAGGTGGATGACAACCGTTGAAGGATTCATGGCTCCGACAGTCGACATTTCAGTTTCTGAGTATAAAATCAACCTGCGAAATCATAATAAAGCAAAAGAGGACACCATTAGAAATAAGTCTGAGACTTTCTATATTTTATATATGTAAAAAAATCAAGTTTATATATTAAATTCAAGAGTTCACCCTTAGCTGATGATCGATAATAAAGCGTATTTGGCATGCTGTCCGGGTCCGAGCCCGGGTCTCCCTCTCATTTGAAGGTTGAGAGGGGGGTTTGAGCTCGGGTGGATCTGGAGAACTCCCCTGCTATAAGTGACTAATTATGAATTACTATGGAAACATACTTCTGGCTAGAACTCGTCTCTACCCGGGGGAAACCCCCGCAAGCATGGGGGGAACATGTAAACTCCACACAGAAATGTCAGCTAGCCTGGTAAAGACTTGAACCAGTGGCATTCTTGCTGTGAGGCAACAGTGCTAACCACTGAGCCAGAGCACTGCGGTCGGATTGCATAACATCAGACTTATATCAGATTTAACACCACATATGGAAGTGGCACAAATCAGAATAGAATAGATCAGATGCCATGCGGTTTGGGCTGTTCACACTGCCATGACCAAACCAGATCTGAGTCACATGTGGGCTAAAACATCAGATTCGGGCCACATTGACCTGCAGTGTGAACGTAGCCTAAAAGTCACTTTGTTAAACTGAATATTCAATATCAAAAGGCATCAGAGCTGAGATCAACATCTCACAACACAACTCACCAGCGGAGATCAACAGAAAACACACAACATACAGAAACTGTTCATTAACAGATGTGTTTCACAGTGTAGAATCAGTGAAAGTGTGTATGGTAGATGCTGCTGATGTGTCCTCTCTCGTGTGTTGTTTTCTAGCGTATTTAATGAGGTGTGATGGCCACGTGTGTTTAAACAATGGAAAAACACAGCTCAAGTTTAAAGTGATCAACATCACCTACATTTAAAAAACACTCAAGGTCCACTTGCTACCAAATAAAGGAAACACATGCATTATTATTACTTTAGAAACACAGACATAATGAGCACTTTTAAGTGTGTAACGTACTGTCTTACCAGAAGCAGAATCTTGTCTTCAGGTGTGCTTTGACTTTCTCTTCTGGTGTAAGTTACACCAGAGCAGTGTTTCCCAGCAAGAAACAGGAAGCAGGAGGAGTTTGCGTAATCATGATGTATGGCAAAGCTGGTCATCTTGTGGGTTAATACAGCAAACAGCAAAACACGAGACATTTTGACACCTAGAAATCTGATATATGCCAAATATGCAAATTACGTATATGACAAAAATGTTCATATTTGGATTCTACATATAGTTGAGGGCGAAATTATTCACCATCCGTGTGCAGGATTTGTTCTTCCTCAAATATTTCCCCAATGATGTTGAACAGACTCAGGAGTTTCTCACAGTATTTCCTCTAATATATTATCTTCTGGAGAAAGTCTTATTTATTTTATTTCGGCTAGAATAAAAGCAGTTCTTCATTGTTTTAAACTCATTTTAAGGTCAATATTATTAGCCCCCTTCAGCAATATTAGTGTTGGATTGTCTCCAGAACAAACCACTGTTATACAATGACTTGCCTAATTACCCTAACTTTACCCTAATTACCCTAGTTAAGCCTTTAGATGTTACTTTAAGCTGAATACTAGTATCTTGCCTGTCCTCGCGGCAAAGATAAATGTGGTAGAGTACAAGCTGACACTGTTAGGATCGCTTTCAAAATATGATTTATTTTCTCAGCAAATGAACCATAAAACAAAGACAAAGCCAGTCAGAGGAATCCTCTTAGGCCTCGTAACACACTGAGGACATCTGCTGGTTACAAGGCATTAATGCAGAATGAAAAGCATCAATGAAAAGTAAACAGATATTTATGGAACCATAAGTAAGGCTTTGGTTGGTAACGGTAGGCTCAATGCTGGCATAGGGACATTAGGATTTTTAGATCAACAAATGCCTCCTGGATTATATTCCGTAGACTACTGCTAGCTGTTTCGGCGCGTAAGACAAAGCGTAACATTCTGTAGGGAATGTAGTAAGTGTTTGAGGCCATTTGGTGATTTCTGTCCTCATCTTCAGTCCAGACATCATAATCTTCATCATCACCTAAACAGCATTTGTGTCTTCTTGGACACTTTTAATGTTTCCACACTGTCCATGTTTGCTGTATTTATAGAGCGCCTTGTCTTGAGGTTGTCATGTATGATGCAGTTTTCTATGTGCAGTGTGTCACGATCAGAAGAAGGAGGTTGAGTCAAACGTACAAAAGTTAGTTTTTATTAACTGACTTATGGACAGACACAAGATGAAGGCATTGAAGGGACGAAGGTATAAGGTTAGGGATCCAGGTAGGAGAGTGATACGGAGTCATAGACCGGAGTGTATGAAAGTCACTTCCCTGATTGGAGCATAGATGAAGGAGAGTCGCTGGGAGCACAGGAGAGTGTCCGTGACTGGATGAAGAGCAGGTTAGGGAGATCGTGTCCATAGGTGATACTCGACGAAGGTGAAGTGAAGGAAGGGAGCTGATATAGGGAGTCCGGAGTGCTATCAGGTGCAGGGTTAATAGGCAGGGGATTGTGCACGGCTGGAAGGTGATCTAGATGATTGGGAGTGAGATGAGGAGTGACGAGCTGGGGATGTGACACAGTATGCCTGGACGGGAATCACAGGACTGATGCGTAGTACAATACAATCCGCTTGTTAAGTGTGGCATCACACGAAGCAGCTTCCAGGTCCAAACGCTCTATGAAACTGTATGCGGAGACTCAACAAATGGTAATAATAAACGTTTACAAAGTGATGTAATACTTTCGAAATCATGATCGCAATATATAGATATTGCAATGTTATGTATTTGTGTTATTTGTGTTCTATTTGTGCTTTGTATTCTCTCTCTCTCTCGCTCTGTTCTCCCGTATCTGCTTTCAGATTCTCCGGTTCCTGCTATTGGTCACTTCATCCGTCAATCATTTCATCCCCGGTTACGTCACTATGACATCACGTCCAATAGGCAAAGACTTCCCGATATAAAAGCGCATGCCAGACCCTAGCCCCCCCCCTTCTCTTCTCCTTCTTGTTATTC
The DNA here is from genome assembly GCA_903798035.1 of Danio albolineatus. Classification (NCBI taxonomy): domain Eukaryota; kingdom Metazoa; phylum Chordata; class Actinopteri; order Cypriniformes; family Danionidae; genus Danio; species Danio albolineatus. The sequence continues at coordinate 225,235 of CAIGQQ010028441.1, read as the reverse complement.
TGTTGTGTTTGTGTTGATTGCGGTGCGTTATAGAATGAAAAACCCTGTCTGACTGTGTGTTTCGTTGTTGCCTGTTTCTGTGTGCACGTTATCCGTCCGTCATTCACATTCCATCTCTCATTCACTGTTTACGAGGCTTGGACGAAGCGGACAGGTAAGAAGGTCACGTGACATACATATTACAACACGCAGGTCTACTCTTGTGTAGTACATTAGGTTAGGGGCGAGCGCCACCCCTTGTACTTTTTCAATAGACAGAGTAGTAAGTTAGGACTTGGAAAACTCTTCGCGTTTAATTTGTTTAATACATTTAGTTAGTTAGATTCTTCTGGGAAGTTAGATATTGTTGGGTTTTGTTCTTTTCATTTCTTTAGCGCCGCCCACGTCCCTTCTGCCAGCTCTCTTGTTTTTCCCGTCTTTTGTGTTGTATATATTGTAAATAGTACATTTTTGCCTTATCTTCTTTTTCTATATTTTTGATTCATTCGTTGTTTTGTTCACTTGGGTATTGTAAATAAAAATCACAATTTTTTGGTATTACTTTGGTTGTCTTTTGCACTTCATTCACTGTTGATATAAATTCATTTTAATGATATAAATGTCAAACCCCACTTTCCCCTAGACCAACATCAAAGGGGTTTGTAACATGCAACAACATAACTATAACAATATAACATGTGACTAAATACTTGATCAAGTTTTTTTCATCCATTCAATATAACTGCTCTTCATTGTCTGTGAGTTTTCTGATCTCAACCTGGTGGTTCTTCTACTGTGACAACCCTTGTTAAAGCAGGGAATGAGCCGAAGGAAAATGAATGAGCTATGATGTAAATTTTCCTTCTGAAAATGTCTTGGTCATCGCTCCCACACATCTGATAGTATGGCTGTTTCTTTTTCCTTATCATACAAATAATTTTTTAAACACCCAAATTCTTTCAAAAAATAAAAATGGTCTTAAATGAAGATTACCAGAAAGTCAGTAGTGATACCAGTGGTGTCCCTCTCGGGTCCAGCCCTTCATCCCTCAATTTAGTAAGGCAGGGGTGCCCAAACTCGGTCCTGGAGGGCCAGTGTTCCTGCCGATTTTAGCTCTAACTTCCAACACCTGCATGCATGTTTCGAGAAAGACTAGTAAGACCTTGATTTGCAAGCCTAGGTGTGTCTGATTGGAGTTGGAACTAAACCTTGCATGACACCGAACCTCCAAGACTGAGTTTGGGCACCCCTGTAATAAGGGTAGTAAGGGTTGTGATTTTCTTTCAGGTTTTTAGGATGTTGAGGAATTAAAGCAGTGATTCTCAAAGTGTGGTATATGTACTGTGAGTGGTACACAGGCTTCTTCTAGTGGTACGCAGAGGAATTATAGAATTAAAAAATGTTTAAAATACATTTAACCCTTTGACACCTACAATCACACCGGTGTGATCACAACATTCAGTTGCATCACATGATCATCGGCTAAACTCAATCTGCTTTCCTACAGTTACTCGTGTTGAGCCAAAGAAAGACACAGGCAATACTAGTCATAAAACAAATCTAATTTATCAGTGTATCCAAACAAATAATGATTTTTTTTAAACAAATGCACAAAGGTAATAGCAAAACACTTAAAAAATACACATGTAAATGTAAAATGCACAGTGATATCTATGGTGACGACTATAATAATCATTTTACACATAATCTGATGATGTGCTTTTGTAGATCAGACACACAATGGAACTACAACAGTCACAGCATCAAGGCAGCAGAACTGCCACTCTGCCCAGATTATTCATGTTGATTCACATTTATTTGCCTTCAGTGTACGCTGGGGGAGCTTCTGCACGAGGGTTTTGAGGGTATGGTTGGGGGACTTCTTGAGGGCTTTGAATGTACTGTTGGGGGATTTCTGCAGGGGGGTGTTGAATTAAAGGGTAGCTCTCCACAGGAATCTGCAGGACAAAATGATCATGGTCATCTTAAGTTATTGGTTGTTGTTCAACAATTATTGCCCCATTACCCAGTTCCTCACACATTTACAGTACATTACAAGCTTTGAGGATTTTTACTTCACAAATCTTCATTCACAAATTGTTGTAATGTGGTTTGTGTGTGAATACAGAACAGAGATTGGAGGAATTAAACAAAACAAAAAGAAAAACATGTCATTGGTTTCTGTCTGGTCTGAATGAAATCCAGATTTACAATGTTTATTTTGCTAGCGCACATTGTTAGTCTTGAAGATTCACTGATGGGTTCAGCTGATGTATTTCTCACCTGAGGATAATAGCAGCAGGTGACTTTACAGCCAAACGCAGACAGGCAGATGGAGATGAAGAACTCAAGGATGGCGAACACCAGCAACACACCACTGATTCCTAAGAGGAGGGTCTGAGAGAACGTACAACATGAGCATAAAGGACAACAACACCAACAAAGAGAAGTCAAGAATCTGTGGTCCTGTAGATATACTGATGAAACTGAGTGATGTTTAAAGGTGCCATAGAATGACAATCTAGACCTAGGCATGTGTTTTCAGTAGATGCAAATGGCATACCTTGAGCCTCAAACACCCTTGTTTCCTCATTGTCATGTGAGTGTAAAAATCCATGTTTTATGCATGGTGTCATATCACTCAGCTCTTACTGTCCTCTTTCTGTCAAAGGACACCAATAAACTTGAGAAACTCGTCTGTTTACATGCAGCTTGATATTAATTCCCACAAAATGGGTGACATTGTGGCTCAGTGGTTAGCACTGTGGCTTCACAGCAAGAAGGTCACTGGTTCAAGCCTCGGCTGGGTCAGTTGGTGTTTCAGTGTGGAGTTTGCATGTTCTCCCCGTGTTGGTGTGGGTTTCCTCCGGGTGCTCTGGTTTCCCTCACAGTCTACATGCGCTATAGGGGAACTGATCAACTACACTGGCCCTAGTGTATGAGTGTGTATGGGTGTTTCCCAGTACTGGGCTGCAGCTGAAAGGGACGTTCATTTCGCTGTGGCGAACCCTCATAAATAATAAGCTGAAGGAAAATGAATGAATGAATAACCTACAGCCTATATTTCTTCCACAACACTTCATGTAGGATCAGTTCTGGACAGCTAAAAACAAGTTAAACAGTGCATCAATGCACTCTGTGGAACATTTAAGTCAATATTCTTATCCGGTGTGAAGTTCTGGACAGCATTGGACTGACAAGAGCAGATTACGCTTGTTTTCACAGGTGCACCAGTCACACAGTGATCTTACTGTCTTATAAAATAAAGCATTAATACAAAAATGATATCAATATAAAAGTTGTTGACTTACCCTATGCTCATAACAATAATAAGAGTCTCTACAGTAATGGTTGAAGGGCTCTAAAGCCAAATCCAGCGAAAGCATAATAATGGCAATGCCTGCAGCTATAGCACTGAAAATGTTCATCCCGAGGGAAGCTCTCACCTACAGTAGAGGCACAAAAACAGAAAGGGTTTGTAACATGTTGTGTTAACACACTGTGGTTAAACAGATGCTAGATTATATGGAAAGTGACCAAATTAACTGACAAATAAACACAGTATAGGGTCTAAGCACCAAAGCCTCATGTGTCTGAGTAATTGAATTGAATGAAGCCTTTTATTCGTCACATACACTTTCATGCAGTGAAATAGAGCCTCCCCGACCATAGACAAACATCACACATTTCAAGGGAAGACAGGTCGACGAGAGGTAGGCGTTTTAGAAAGAGGAAATAGGATACATTTGGGGAGAGAGGCGAAAAAAACCTCCCTCTCACATTGTCCTTGAATTAGGGCACTGTGAGATCAGGGAGAAAAAAAGCCCCAGCAATCAAGCACATAAACACATAGACATAAACATAACATTGCAACAGGGGATGGGAACAGGGGATGTGGATATAGTCTGATGAGGGCGGCAGCCATCTTGTCCTGCAGCTATAGAGAGCGCTGGACACAGACCCACCTACCCACTCCAGTGGGTGAAAGCATGCGAAGGCGTGGGATGCGGGGCTAGGTAATGATAGTCTATCTGTAGCTATGTATGTGTGTGTGTGTAAGCCTGTAGGGTCCAACAGGTGTCCTTGACAGGGAGCAGGAATTCAGAGCGTCTCCTTATCTTGCTATCCAGGAGAAGTTGTTTGTCTCCAGCTGAGGCCGTTTGGCAGGAAAATTACAGGGAAGCCGAAAGAGAAGAAACTTTTCAAATTTTGGTCAATATCAGCCAATTTCACTGATATTTAATGTCCATCACTGGTCTCCAGGTCTGGCTAATTCTTGTTGCAGAGCTGCTAGTTTCACCCCGATGTTTTCCAATTTGCGGTCTAAGACTACAGTCTGGTTTGTAAACAGCTCTGCTCACCACAACTTCAATCAAGCCGACCAGCTTGGTGGGGTTTTGAATCACACTGATCGCTTTCATCAATCGTCGATACCCCAGGGCCCCGCATAAGCCCATCAGCAGAAACCCTGTTATCAAAGTTACGAATAGGTAGATATCTTCAATATCCTCCAGAGACAGAGCAGCCAAGCACACGACACGCCACTTCTCCCACCCGTCCATCACGTATCCAGCCACAAACGTCCCCGCAGGACAATTGGGCTCCCCCAAACCCAAACTTCTCGTCGAGAAGATGGTGTCAATTGCGTTCAGAGACCAGTTGATCAAATCCATAATTCCTTTTGTTTTGGAAAGCAGGGCAAGGAGAGCCTCAGAGATAGAATAAGACGAGACACGAGAAGCCAGCCAGGAGAGATATGGGAGGGAGAGGAAAAAAAGTGCGACCGCCTTCGCCGAGAGCCAAACGAGAAAAAGTGACTACATGGAACGTCTCTCTGTAGAATGTTTTTAGTCTTAACTCATAACATGCAGCAAATGTTTAGTGACAAGTTATAGTGAGGGCGGCTGTAGCCTAATGTGCTTAGAAAGTTGGACTTTGATCTAAAGTTCACAGGTTTAGATCCCCACTGCTCCCTGAGCCACTCAATGCCCCGGGTGTGTGTTCATGAGTCACTTCGGATAAAAGCGTCTGCTAAATGGTTGAAAATAAAATATGTAAATAAAACGAGCAGATCTTTTTGACCCCATGATTTAAATGTAAAGTCTGGTGTGAGTTTGAAGTAAATCCATTTCAGAGATGATGAAAAGGGAATCAAAGATTCATGGGCTAACATTAAAATGGCATGTGCAGGTTCTTTCTTATGAGTTTCAAACCTTTTAATGATGCAATTTCTGCATCCAATGCACTATTAGTGCACTAAAAAGAATATTTATGCACAAATCCTTACAGACCAAAGCACCCAGTGCTTAGACCCATAAAAAGAACAAGTGTTGTGTACATACCAAACATAAAGCGGCTGGTGAATTCATTTTGTTTTCAGCAGCGATGGAGAGCGAGCCTGCAGTAATGTACTGAGAACAGAGAGAAGAGCAAAAAATAAAGATTATGTTGGAGTATATACACATATATACATGGTGCTCAACCAGAATGAGCATTTTACTGCCACATGAACCACTCGCTCAACCACTAAATGCATCTGCAGTCTTCTCAGTCGTACACTAGACCTATCAAACACAGGATAGAGTGAGCTGGTGGGTCTAATCACAGTGGCTTGTAGGAGGAAATCCTCAAGAAAATGCTTTCAATATTTGACAAAGAGCAAAACTAAACTGATATAAACACACTGACTACATTAGAAAACTGACAAGAACCTTGCTGTAACACATGAGAACCATCAGCACACTGAGCATCTGAGTTATGTCCTTTGAGTGGCTGTAAATGTGACAGTAACACGTATTCTGGTTGATTCCCTACTGTCAGCTTGTGTTATGTTAAACTGTATGATTGTTTCTTACGATGACAGATCCCCAGTAAGGAACGCCACTGAAGACAAAGATGGACTCTGCATAAACTGTAGACACGATTCCCAACATAAGAGTGAACAGACCAATGATTATCTGGACAGTCTGTGAGGAATAAGAGAGAACAGTGAAGTAAAACAGAATAACATGTACAGTATATATGTATTACAGAAGTATCCGATGGGGTTTCGGTATCAGTAGATACTCAAAATCAGATGACTCGGACTCGAGGGCAAAAAAACATGATCAGGACATCCCCAATGATTCCACATACAGATTTGATTGATGCTACACAGTAAAACTAAGAAGAAAATGTACCCTCTAGACCAGGGGTGCCCAAACTATTTCTTATAAAGGGCCAAAGACCAAACTTGATTGAGGGACGTGGGCTGAATATATACCAAACTGAATATATCACATCGTTTTACATTAAATTTGCCATGGGTAATTACTTAATTTAGAATCAGAAAGAGCTTTATTGCCAGGTATGTTCACACATACAAGGAGTTTGGTTTGGACTCGCTCTGGATAAGTACAGTTCTTGGAGAGTAGGGAGGGTTGTACCAATGATTCGCTCAGCAGTCCCAACTATTTATTCGCTAATATTTAAAAAATAACATGAAAACTCTGCTTTAAATCATATCTAATGATATCTAATAATATCTTTAAATAAACTAACGCAGTATCATTTTTAACATTTTACAATGAACTTTTACAGTAAAAACAATTGAGTTCAATGCTGAAAACACTAGTGGACCAGCGCCTGCTTTTGCCTCGATTTGCCTGCCTTCGCCGATGTCTTCTGCATTGCCTTTTGTCAAGTGACAAAAGTCTGATTCACGTATGTAATGGTGTGCATATACATATATATTAAATTTTTGTTTTGTTTTTTTCTCTTTTGTATTTACAACCATTTTTGTATCTAGAAATTGAAGGACTAACATGCAAAAAAAGAAAAAGAAAAAACTTTTACAATATATTTTATTCTATGTAATGTTCTATTTTCTAATAAAAATAAGTAAAAAAAAAGTTTGATTTACTTACATTTAATTTGAGTTTACGTTTTTGTAGCTCGGCAATAAAACAAAGAAACAAAGGGTTACGTTCGAATCGAAATGATGATCTCTGTCGGAGGCATTCGCCCCAACAACACCCCATCATTCTCCCTCTCTTTCAGATTAGATGGTGGGCCAAATCAAAGTTTACCATGGGTCTAGACTATAAACTGTGTGTTAACGTGTGCTATACTGACATTAAAATCAGTTGTCTGGGTTTAAGGGAGATTTCTTCAGTTCTTGGAGAGTAGGGAGGGTTGTACCAATGATTCGCTCAGCAGTCCCAACTATTTATTCGCTAATATTTAAAAGTATTACATGAAAACTCTGCTTTAAATCATACTTAATGATATAATGATATCTAATAATATCTATAAATCAACTAATGCAGTATCATTTTTAATATATTTTACAATGAACTTTTACAGTAAAAACAATTGAGTTCAATGCTGAAAACACTAGTGGACCAGCGCCTGCCTTTGCCTCGATTTGCCTGCCTTCGCCGAAGTCTTCTGCATTGCCTTTTGTCAAGTGACAGTATTTACATTTTAAAAGTCTGATTCACGCATGTAATGGTGTGCATATACATATATATATATAAAAAAATGTATTTAATTTTTTTCTCTTTTGTATTTACAACCATTTTGGTAGCTAGAAATTGAAGGACTAACTAACAAAAAAAAAAAGAAAAAACTTTTACAATATATTTTATTCTATGTAATGTTCTATTTTCTAATAAAAATAAGTAAAAAAAATTAAAAAAGTTTGATTTACTTACATTTAATTTCAGTTTACATTTTTGTAGCTCGGCAATAAGACAAAGAAACAAAGGGTTACGTTCGAATCGAAATGATGATCTCTGTC